>WAAG01091170.1:10858-31012 GCA_013390105.1 Tichodroma muraria
CCGGGGAGGAAGCATCAATGTTTGCAGAACAGGAACAGTCTTGGTTCTGACTGTGTTTGTCTTCAGGAAGTGCAGCTGCCTTAAGAAGTGCCTACCTCGTGCCTGCAGCAAAGAAATGAGTAACACCATTTCACTCACTAGAATACAAGAGGCAGGCACTTTAGTCACATCTGTTTTCTCAAACTTTAAGATTATTCCAGCTGTTTTGAAATCCATTTATAAAACTATATGCACTTGAAAAACCAAGTGATATCAAAATGATTAGTTAAAATGATCCTAAATGCTTAAAAAATGTTTAATATTTTGAAAGTCATCAAGTCAACAAAAATGATTTATAAAATCCAGTCACTGAACATCCTAGAGCAAGGTGTCTTACCCATTAGCAGCTCCAGATCAGGCAGAAAAGCAATCTAAGTGTATGACAATTCTGCCAGCTGTTTTATTAGCAATATGCAAGTCACTCTGCAAAGCTAGTCTTTCAAGTCTACTTTGCTTAAAAATCCAAACCCTAAACTAAATGCTTCAGCCCTAACTTGTTTTTGTATCCTTGAAATTATTATTTTTAGTACTGCCAAGCAGTTATTTACTGATCTAATCATACTCATCTGATCATTTATTATTAAAGGCTGTGTTTGTATGTCACTTTTTCCTATATTCTGATGAATTCAAATGTCTATTTTATTTTTTTTCCGTGGTATTCATTAACTTTTATGTTCCTGTCAAACCTGTCCTCTACTGGGGATATGCTCATAAAGTTATTACCCCTACACAGAGGTTGTAAAGGGTATCTCTAACTGCCAGTTTTCCAGCCCATTCTGCATTTTCTGTACGTAGTCAAATTTAAAGCACAGGAGAATGCTGTTTTCCTGGAGAGAATGGCACATTGATTTTTATTTTGGTGGTATTATTTCCACATTTTGTTCAGTCTTTGCATGTTTTTTTAACTCCTGGTTTAATCTGAACAGAGCTAGATTCCCACTGAGTTGCAGACATTCATGCCCCAATGTTTTTCATTTACAAGTCAATGTCAATCTCATTTTCTTCCCTGAATATATATTCTTGCATAGCTCTTGAAAATGAACCTAAGTTGTCACTTTATTTTCAAATGTCTTAGGAGCTGGTGCCTGTGGCATTCAGTTCTGGGAAAATATTTTTTCCCACACACACCCCCTTTGATTTTTGAATTTCATTAAATATTTCCCTTGTGTTTTTTCTTGAACTAGCATCAGATGGAAGTACCTATTAACCTTTCCTATATCTCTTACATTTTCCTTATTTAACCCTTTTGATGGAGGAACATGTCTAGACTCCTCACATGGCTCAAGTTTTTCTTCCATGATAAATAATTTATGACTTTACTATTTTTTTTCTTTTCAAAATACACTTAGTTTCTTAATTTACTTGCTTATATTCCCATATGCTGGTGTTAGCTGATTTATTTTTTTTCTTGAAGGATTTTGATTAGATAGCTTTATGGAATTTTGTTTTACCATTTGTTTTTTTATTTCCTTTTTTAAGAAAATGCATCTGGCATTTTGTTTTTATGCTCTGCAAATTGACATATTTTAAGCAATTCTGATAGACTTGAGTTGCATCCATTTTAAACCGAAAAAAATAAAAATTCAAGTTATTCTTTAATTAGATTCACATATTTGTAGGTTTTTCTATTCTCCCTTTGCAAAATTTAAGATAAACTAGTCTGTGGCATGACATCTCAACTGATATGATGTTTTCTGTTGCTTGGTTAAATCAATATTTTTAGAAAAAGGCCTGAAAATAAAATATTCCTAGAGACGTAAATTGAGAATTATGATTTTATCTTGTGTTTTCATTAGAATGAACCTTTTGTCATATTTCCTGCAGATCTAGACCATGCAGAACAACCTGGATTATATAATATTTTTATACTGGTTACTTGAATTTCTTGTGTTGGAGTATTTGAAGCATCCATTATTTCTTTGATTGCATTTACTTTTCTTGTTTAATTTCAATGAGTGCTTAAAACCCCTTCCCTCCTGCATATCTGTTGAGAAGGCAATCAACCTGAAGTTCAGTGTTGAGATATAAAGAATAATATACTCTACAACGTGCATTTGATGTGGGCATACACTTTTGTTTTTAGAGAAAAGTCGTATGGATCATCATCATCATTAATAAAAAGCTCCTCTTTCAATTGTCTTTTTTACTTTTCTTGTCTTTTAGGAGAGGCTAAAATGTTGCTTAGATTTTTTGCTGCCTTTCATCAGTTGGAGATAGGAGTCCCATTGTTCCGTGTAGGCCAGAATCTTAAACCTAGATTCTGTGTCTAATAACACCAGATATTTAGTGGACGTAATGTCTGCTCACAGGGCTGGGCATCAAATAGCCTGTGATCAATCTGGTAGGAAAGACCTCTTCATTTCTCCTGGAGGACTGGGAGGCCAAAGTGGGTTTGAAGTGCTTTAATATAATAAACTGAACATACTATCTGAAACCAAACACAGCAAAGATAGCATCATCTGAGCTGTTCTTCGCAGTCATTGACACTTGACTGCATTTTAATTGTAACCTGCAATAGTCTTTGTTATCTTAATCTGGACCTGGAATTGCCAGCTGTGCCATCCTCTTTGGTTTACATAATATGGATAAACATCCACTGGGAGCTAGGACAAGAGCTCCTAAAATCTTTTTAATTGATCTGTGAATTAGACATAAACAGTGGTCTTTACATATGTATAACTAGAATAATTAACCATTTCTTCTGCCTAGAGCCTTCGTACATCCTTATGTGATCTCTTGCAGTCTCTTCTAGAGAACCCTGAAATAATAAGGCTGTAGATTACTCCAAGCATATTAGTGTGTTATAGAAGTTATGATTATTTTGTTATCCTTTTGGTACAGACTTACATACTGTCCATGAACAGTCTGTTCTATGTGGCTTATTGACTGAAATTTGTCAAAGTCAATATTGGGCATATGAAGAGGAGGAAAAAGGAACAGCATTTCTTTCATGTAATCAAACTGATAATACATAACTAAGAAAATTTCAAAGTGGATTTGTGGTATGTGTTTTTTTAAATAAAAAAAAAAAATTATCTCCTTCCAATGAATGATCTTTTGCCCTCTTTTATTGTTCCAGGAGGAATACAGTGCCCAAATAGCAGTGCCCTCCAGGAAACACGCAGCTGTAATGAGCACTCTTGCACTGTGTATCACTGGCAGACCGGCCCATGGGGACCGTGCATAGAGGACACGTCTGTCTCTGCTTTCAACTCCTCTGCCAGCTGGAACGGGGAGGCCACCTGTGCTGTGGGGATGCAGACAAGAAAGGTCATCTGTGTGAGAGTCAACGTGGGACAAGTCGGCCCAAAAAAGTAAAGTTCTTTAAAAATATCTTCCTGTTGTTATTATGTTTGGATTTTACTGCTTTATGTTTTTATTACCAATGACTGCTTGCAAAGGCAAAAAGACCCTCTTCTGTGTGTTCTCATGGGGAAACGTTTCATCTTCTAAAAATACAAAACTGGCACCATAGGAAGACTAGATAATACCTTTGTCACTAAGGATTTTAATGGGTGATATTTACAGTGGTGATTCTGCTGACAGCTGACTAAATCCACTTGGCTCCTTGCTACCACCAGGTTGAGTCACAATAAAATTCTTGGAGTATGTGTGAGACATGCAGAACAGCAACCTTCCCAAGATCCTTGTGTTGCCTCCAAACAAGAAGTGCACTGTATGGATTAGTGCAGTTTCACTCAAAAATAGTGATATTAATCTAAATACAGTAAAGCACTTGTCAGACCCAGACCAAGGAGGTGTAGCATACTGGAAACTGACATGACATTAATTTGAAGCATTAGTTTGAATACTAGCTTAACAAGCTTTGTGATTTTTTTTTTCCCATTTATGAGGTTTTTTTAAGTTATTCCTTTGGCCCGATGATTTGGTTTTACAGTTTAATGTGTGACCAGGGTTAAATACAGATTAGCTGCTAGTAAAATGCATTTGATAATATCTTTGTAGGGATTGGCAGTCTGTAAATATATCCCACTCAGAACAGATTCAAAACTCTAATAACTGATAGCAGAGGTCATTTAGAAAGTTCATGAGGCAGCTATTTTCACACTAAATATTTGTTTGATGCCTGCCATTTGTTGTTTTATTCTGTAGTAGATTTAAGCCTAATTTACTTTAAATGAAAATGTGGAGAGTAATGTCTGCACATTCAATAATATAAATTGTTGTGTATCTATATTAAGTTGCTGTTCTATTTAGTCATGATACAATTATCTTTTGTTTGGTACATTTACATAAAAAACCACACAAACCTCTAATGATTTATCATCCTTTTTAAATCTACTGTAAAAGCCTGTACCTTTGATTTGATGTTAAATTCTGGAAGGAGGACTGTTTTATTCTTCCATAAATGAACCATGTAAAATGAAGAAGGTCTTGGTTGTTCCTTCAAATTGTCACATCAAAATCACTGAATCATTTTTAAAGACCCAGACATTTAACATGAAAATGTAAATAGGAACCTTGTTTTAAACTCCCCTTAATAAAAAGGATTACTGTGGTATGATACAATCAATATTATTGGCCTTATCTGCCTCACAAGTTACAGACTCCAGCATGTATCTTTTCTGTTTAATTTGACCTTGAGTAAGGACTGCAAAAAAATCAATACTTTGCTTTAAGCCATATATAGTAAATACAAACAATATAAAGCATAGAAATGGTCTTCTATTTGAACTAATTGCCTTGCCTAAGTATCTGAAAAGGAACTGTAGTGTTTAGCACTCCTGAAAGATGAAGCTCCCCGTGAAATGGTGAATGTGTATATTTCAGAATGTTTTGTATGCTTACAATTTCTCCTGTTTTTAAAGGGAAAAGCCAGTGCAAGAAAAGCCATTAGCAAGACAATATTCAATGCTTTTCAGAAACATTTTATATTTTAACCGTAAAGAAAGTTTCTGACAACATGGTCAATATATGTGATTGGTAGCAGAGGTTTTTTTAAAGTGTATCTAATCATATCTAAGTACACTCTTGCATATAGAATCTGATTTTATGAATCACATAGAACCAAGGCACAAGTTGATTTAAAATTGTAGAGAGAACTTACAGAGAGGTGATGGAGATTTGTGTTGCTATAGCTATATTATTTCATGTTTTTTCACATTGGTGGAGGGGGATAAAAGAGAAAGGGCGGAGATCCCATTTTAAGAGGGCACCAAGGAATTGGTGCTGGTTATTGATCATATACTGAGAAGAATATATGAGTTGGCAGGAAAATGCAGAAACTACTGATGGAAATTATGCACAAAAAAGTATTGTTGAAGCGTAGGTTCTTGTAAAGTTGCAAATCAGCTTTTGTCCTCCTCACATTGCATAGACATAGCTCTCTGCCAACCATGGAGACTAGATTTTCTTGACAGTTTATCATTAGACTTGCCTCCCTCACCTCTCTGGTCCCCAGTCCCTTTCTGCCCAGCACTGAAAAGAGGAAAAGCTAGTCATTGTAATATTTTTCTGTAATGATCCAAAACCTCCCAAATGTGGATATGATGTTTTTCTTACATCTTTACTGCATATTACTGCATAATCTGCAGTCTGTATGTTTTTAGAGCAATGGTAACTTTGAAATTATTTTAAATCTTTTCAGTACTTCTGCGAGAGTTATTGTATCATTCTGAAACAAGCGTCGTGGCATAGAGAGTTGTTTTTCCATGATGAAAAAAGACATAATCCCCACAGAATGGGAAAAATTACCTGGGTAATGAGTCCCATATGTGGCAGTCCAATAATCCTTTTTATATGCTGATCAAGCCTCTTCCTAAAACAAGTAAAGTTTTCTGCCTTCTCTGACAGTCTTTCTCAATCTCATTGATCTGGCAGCTTTAAATCCTTTTCTGGTTTCTCTCATAATCACAGCCAGCTTATACCTATTTTTTCCTGGGCTATCAGTGTTATTTAAAAAATGCCTCCTTCCAGGGTTTATATTTATGATAAAGTGATGAGACCTGAAAATGTATTTTAGTAAGCTAAATGAGGTGGCTTTTCTTCATTAAAAAAAAAGCATATGAGAGCTTGAAAATAACCTTGAAAATATGGAGTCTAGCATGGTGAGTGAGGGATGATGATTATTTAAATCCTGAGGTGCAGAATACACTGGATTTGGCTTGCTTTCACCACATGTACTTAATTGGTAGTAGTTTTTATATCTGTGCTCCTTCCTGGTGAATTCTGGGCAACAAGCACTGTCCTCATGTGCCTGCAGGCATTCAGTACCTCACACAATTCACTATTTCATTGCAGAGTGTTTGTTTATTTGATAATGCTTCTTTGTAATTTTTTTCTTTGTTAGATGCCCTGAAAGCCTTCGACCTGAAACTGTGCGACCTTGTCTGCTTCCCTGTAGAAAGGACTGTATTGTGACTCCATTCAGTGACTGGACAGCATGTCCTTCTTCATGTCAAGAAGGTAATTTTATCCATTGCATACTAAGAAATGTTAAGAAAATAAAAAATGGAGAGTCAGACTAGCAGTCACTTTTGGCAGAATGCTTATACGTATCTCTTTCTGACAGAGGACGTGTAATACCTGGTACAACTGCTGCAGGGAGGAGAGAAGAGTTTTTGCTGAAAAGAACAGTTATTTCTATCCATTTTCTATATGCATTCGTTTGGATTTTTTTTCTACATTTTGCCTAACGTTACATACTTCCATTTGCATCTTGCACTGATAAAGAGATAACTAGTTATGGGGTAGACACCTAGCTCTTATCATTAGCTTATCATCTCAACATCAATACTTATACAATGTTAGCATTTTAATTGTCAGATTATAAAATGGACAGATTTGGGGTTTGCAAATACCTAAGTTTGTGCTGTTTGCTCATCAGAAAAACCTGTCTTTATATACAAGACGGTAAGTAGAAGTAGCTAAGTAGACGTGAAGTTGTATATAATTCTGTCTGGCTGCTTCTACTCCAAGGAAAATTGAAGGAGAGTTAATATAAATCTGCAGACTTTACATTGATGTGAATGGTGTGATTTAAGCGTAAAATCCAACACCTTTTTAATACACCTGGCAAAGCTCTTTAAAACAGTGCAGGTCTCCCCTGAATTTTTGTTACATTTAAATCACACATGAAGTTAGCGTGATGACAGGCTTAATATCATCCACATTTTATGCTTTTTTTCTCTTCTTAAGCTTAACATGAGGCATTTTTCTAACATGTACTATTACAGACAGATTCCGTAATACTCCCTGTTCCACAGGGTGCTAATCCCTGTGTGGGACATGGTGATTACTCACAGCTACCTCATTGCCAGAATGTAAAAGATAGAGTTACATCAAACATACAGACTTGGGCTGTCACAGCCAATTCTTTATGCTTGGTAAAGGGCACAGGCATAAATGCATTTTTGCAGTAATTCCTATCAGTGTTTAGTGCATTCTAACAAATTGAGAAAGGATTTAGGAAGACTAAATTCACAACCTTTGAAAAAGAGCAGGGAATTGAATCTATTAAATCTGAATCTATGAACTAGATATTCGTTATTATATATGTGTTATTTTACAGCAGTATTAATTGTTGTTTCTGAAATATTTTTGTTGGAGAAGATCATACTGGGCAAAATCACCATCCTTTTCAGTTCCCATTTCTGTGGGTTTTAAGAAAGTTCTTGATGCAATGAGCATATCTTCATGAATGTTTACCACAAACTATTGTGCAGGCTTCTATAAAACATATAGAAAAGTATATTTATGAAACCACAGGTGTTTTGTCTATTCAGTGAGTCAAACTCTCTTTATACTAAAAAGGCAATTTTTATTTCATGGGGATTTTTGCTGGGCAGCACGTCTGTCTTGCCCCTTGTGCCAGCTCCTGGCATCTCCTGGAGCTGTTGACTTGGGAGTGAAGGGTTTCCTCTGTGCTGAAGAGTAGCCAGGTGGTGGAGAGCCACCGCCGGGATTCTCCTACTGCTTACTCCTAATTACAATTGCTTGGCCGTGGTCCAGCACGCTTCTGTGATCAGACAAGCTGCAGCTGCTGTAATAACCCACCCAAAGCTGGTATCAGCCCAGTCAGCCAAATGTCTGCTCTACTGCTCCCTGGGAAAAAAAATTAATACCTTCCAAGATTTTTACCTAACATAGGCGTTGCTGTGGAACTAATACAGGTCTGTAGCTTTTCTCTTCATTTTCTGCCTGAAGAACCGATACCTGAGGATGACTGAAATCCAAAATCCTACAGAAACTATTTACTGTTTATCATTAATAATGGATGACCATAATAATTAAAAACTGCAAACTGTAAAGGAATTCTAGAGTGGAATTTCTGTTTCTGGTTTTACAGGCAGATGATTAGGGCAAGCTTACACCTTCAAACTGTAAGGTGTAGCAGCAAACTGAGCTGGTTTAATTTTTGTTCTCTTGAACTGTTTATTCATTTCAGCTGTCTGTTCATTTGTTCAGTATTGCTGGTACTGCTTTCTGTTTAGTTCTGCTTTCTGGCCTTGATCTGAAATTGAAGTATTTTTTTTATTAGGCTTAATTTTCCTGCTTATGGGCAAAATAGCATGTCAATATCATGGGAATTGGTTCAAAACCCTTGTTTTCACTCTAATTAGTTTCAACCCTAAGTAGCAGCAGTAGAAACCAGCTATTCTACTCTTTGCAGGGGGTGTCACAGTAAGGAAGCAGTCCCGTCACCGAGTCATCATCCAGCTTCCTGCCAATGGTGGTCGGGAGTGCCCAGACTCTTTGTTTGAGGAAAGGGAATGTGAAGTTTCTCCTGTCTGTCACAGCTACAGGTATGTGAGAAAATCACCCAGAAACAGCTCAGACATGACTTTTAAACTTGAACTACCTCTAGAGCTTGCTGAATTCCATTTCTTAGCAGAAGTTGTTTTTTCTAACATACACTATTTAGAAAAATACGATACGCATCTGAATCAAAGTTTCACAACAGATATGCAGACTCAGTTGGGCCCATAGGGAATCACTGGTTCATTTTGTTCCAGTTCCTTTGCAAGAACAGTGCAACAACTAAGAATTACTTTCCAGAATAATTTTTTTCCTAGAAACTGTTTTGACATTCTAAACATGTAAAACAAATCTTTCTAAAATATCCAAAGTCCTGAACTGCAAGCTTACATGTTGAGGAGAGCTGATTTCTGGCACCACACTGTTCAACCTACCATATCCTTCATTTTTCTAACCCTGTAAGCCCTGAGACAATCCAGAGCTGAAAATATCCCCCATATGCCCTGTGTCCTCTGCATTGCCCTTATCTTCATCTCAGAATGTTGAGAACTATTCCAGAAGGTGGAACCATTTCTGCTTAAGAAAATGTTTGGGTAGTTCTGTAATATCTATCTGAGTGTGTGGGAAGGTCTAGACATATAACAAGATCTTGTTGATGGAGACAAAGTTTAGAAAAGTCTGATGCTGTTAGTTAGATTTACTTGACAAAATAATAAAAAATATTTGGGTTTTTGTTTTATGAATATTAATTCCCATGAAACTACTATCTGTTACAGAGGTACAAATAGAATGTAAGCTTAGTTTATTGAAAAGAAATTGAGATTAAAGAAATATGTCGCTTTCATCATCTCATAAGAATTGTCATTGCAAATTCATTAGGAGATTGCACTCTATTCAACTAAAAGTAATGGAAAGATTGAAAAGAGCATTGGGAAGCTACCAAAATCAGTACTCTAAACACCAGAGAAATAGAGCTCAAGAACTTTTTATAGTCAAAATGTGAGTCAGACTTTTATCTTTCAAAATGCTGGCTGTTCCTCATCTCTTTGGTATCTTCAGTATCTGAGCTGCATGATAATGTGCTGAGCATAAGAAAGAGTTGCTAGAGAGTGGTAGATGAGGTCATTTATATTTCATGACATGAACTAATACTAAACACATGTTCCATATATTTCCTTTAGCATCTTTCTGACCTGCACACATGCTGCAACAGATGGACTCAAACTCAGCTGGCTCATGCCTTAGTTAGTTGCTGTCCTATAGAGGCAAGTTGCAATGAAACTCAAGGTGCAAAACCACTGAGATAGTTTAAAACATGCAAACTGCTGATGGCTGGAGCTGTGGACAACTGTGGATTATTTTAGAGTTGTGACAACAAACAGACTTGTCTGGATTTGTTATATTTAAGGGCTGGGGTATTCTGCAGCACTAGCGGGGAACTTTGTAAAAGTTTCATAGCAGTTTATATTAATGATAGAGTAATTTAAGCAGTGCAATATTGCGTTTGTTATTGATGGTTTTTTGCAAGTTCTTTTTGTTTGTGTTTCATTTTTGATATGGTGGGCCCATTGCGTTGGTTTTCTTGGTTGGCTCCATGTTTGTGAGGTGTTGCCACTCAGCAACCCAAGATCCCAGGAATTTCCTGAGGCACCCTTGCAATCACTCAAGCCCACAGGCCCAATACTATCCTGCAGTTACCTTTCCTTTCTGTTTCTTATTTCTCCTTTTCTCTTTCTATCTTTGCTTCCTCCTTTCTTCCATGTGTTCTTAGTGGACTCATCCTAAAAGAAGAAAAAAAAATTATCAGAATAAGTTTATGGTGCTGTTACTGGTTCTTTTGTGAATTGCCTGTGACCAGTTAGTAAAAATAAGCAATGCTTATGGTGGTTTATAACACAGTCTAGCACTTGTGCTGCCTGAGGTTTGATTCCTACAAGGTTTAGATGGATTGCTTCCCCTCTCATTTCAGGTGGAAGACACACAAATGGCGCAGGTGCCAGCTGGTACCATGGTACGTGCGCCAAGACAGTCCGGGAGCACAGGAGACTTGTGGACCTGGGCTACAAGCAAGAGGTTAGACCCTTTGTTTCTGTCATTTACTGCTCAGAAATCCATGGTATGGGAAATGCCTTACATTTTTGTCCTTGTAACTTAACATTAATTTAATCTATCTTTATGTATGTCAGCAAAGGAAAATAGTGAAAGTGCTCAGGGCTGTGTCTCAGTATGTTTGGAGTCTGCCAGTGTGGGGATCCTACAGCCTCTTCTGGCACTTGGTCCCTGATGCAGTCTCTGTGTCTGACCTTCTATCCTTTCACTGCGTATCTCCAAGAACATTTTGGCTATTTCTTCTCTATACTCTCAAATTAAAGTAGTTGCAGAGAGCAAAGGGAGCATAAGAGATGCAAGAATTTGCATTTGCACTGTTAAAATTCAGTGCCAGCCCATTTCTCCAGGCTGTCAAGGTCCTTTGAATGGCAGTCCTTCCAGGTAGGTACTGACTGCTCAAACTGCCATTGTCCTCAAACTTGCTGAGCATGCCTTCTGTACAGATTGTTAAAGAGACTAAACAGAACTGTGCCTGGAATTAATCACTGAAGTGAAACAATCTTAACCAGCTGCTGGTTAGACTTCTAAACCACTGACCCTTTGAGACCAATGATCCAGATATTTTTGCACCATTTCCATTAAATAGCAAATAATTTTTACATCCAAATCCAGCTTTGCTGTCACCTGTCTTCACAGAGACTTTGGTCATTTTAACAGAATTGTATATGTGTGACTGTTAAATATAGCCAGGATAAGGGCTTTTTAGGTGCATTTAATGCATTCAATAGGAAAATAAATGTAGTTCCTATTTACTGTGTTACAGTAATTGAATTGCTTTGAACTACTGGTCAACCTTGAATTCCAGGAAGGTTTTTCTCTTTTGTTGTTTTTGAGTGCAAACTTCTATTTGTTAAAGCACTATTGGCTCAGCAGATTGTGCCATTGCCGAGGAAGGACATTGCTAACTGCAGAAATGAAATGTTCAGGTCATTAACTTCCTTGCAGTATTAAAGGAGGTCATGGTATACTTAAAAAGTTATGGAGTAAATCTTAAGCTACTGGCTCCTACCACTTACTCAGAAAGTGTCACAGGAGATCAATTTAGAGCTTACCACAAAATGAAACCTTAAGGCATTGCCTGCTAATACAAAAGACTTCTGGCTGTGGTAATAATTTCAAAGGTATATCACAATGGAATCTATTTCTAGCAGCTCTGGAGGATACATTCAGATTACACACTGAGAAAATAAGATTTCTGTCTTTGATGGTAGGAATTCAGATAGTAAAAATTGTTGTCTTCTGTGCTTGCATAGTAGTACCTAAATCTCTTGACTTTGTCTCAAAGTCAGTTAATAAAGTTAATAATAGTGCATGCAGATTGGATTTTATTATTCTTTTGTGTCATGAGAGTTTCTCTTTATTTTCCTAAATGTAATTCCAATCATGTACAGGGCACACATAAATAGAATAATACATGATTTTAAAATTAATGGCCACATAGTTCTCAAATCTGTTAAAACAGACTGGCAAAATTTCTCTTTGGTACTACACAGAGTTTGATCCTGTGAAAGATGATGTATTCAAGCAGTAATCTTGTTCCCACAAGCAGATAAAATGGAAGTAGCTCTCTAGTGTATTGTGGTCAAGTGGTAGGATGAGTAATCCTTAATTAGGAACCCCTGGAGCAGCTAAGCCTGAAGAAAGATGATGTTTTTGATAGAACTCTGCACGTGTTTCTGACATCAATAGTCAGAAAGGAAGATTTTTGTTTACTACTGCTTTTTGTCAGGTCTATTCCATGTATAAATTCCATTGTGGAATTCACAGAGCAAATTATTCAAGTTGGAAAGTGAAAGTTTATTTGTACCTCAGTCCAGATATCAAAATATGAATCTAAATATTGTTTAGGCTGTTGTAGTGGTGAAAGTTATAGGCATTAAAGACAGAGGGGGTTTTGCCCAATATTTTTTTCTATTGACATAAGTGATGTAAATTAACATAAAATGTAAGTTTCCAACTTAGGTCTATTATGTATCATGTCTCAGTGTTGTAATACCTCACAATATGTTGACCATATCTTTTACTTTTGTACTGAGTAATGTAAACTGATAATCTGTGGGAGCTAAACACAGTAGTACAGCTTTTCCTCAGATTGACGCAATTAAATTTTCCCTTTACAATGAATGTGACTTGGAAGTACAAGCTGAATTTTTGCACAAAAGTAAATTTCACTTTGGAAAACACACTTCCCTAATTCTAGAGATCAACAGCTAAAGCTTTTTTACTTCACACCTCAGAAAATTCCATTTTGCACATGAATAGTATGTTTTATTTGATAATATAATTTATCTCCTACACAGGGCATCAGCAGATTCCCTATGCCTTCTTACCTTTCAAATTTTGCCCTCAAAATAGCCTTGTGTGAATTTTTAGTGATGCACTTTATTTTGTTTGGCCCCCTGCACAAGAGCTGATTTCATGCAAGGTGCTCACTGAAGGTAGGCTGACGTGAAAGACCTGAAACATCTGCCTGTCTGAGCTCTGCCCTGGACAGTATTAGAAAGATTTCACCAGTTCCTGAAGGAAGACTTCAGAAGAGGTTTTATCTCCACTCCCTGTTAATTCTTGGCTCCCTCCTGCACACTTGGCTACTCCTAAATAAAATTTCTACAGGCTGTGAAAAACTTTGCATGATATGATGTCACTAAAATATTCTGTACTATAAATAATTTCTTTAATGGCTATTTTGTGATGTAGATGGAGAAAAGACAAAGCTACTACAGTGCAAATCATTTTAACCCCCCCAAAATCACAAAATGTTAAATATGAAATATGAAATCCATTTGGTATAACATTCTGGTGCTGCTTTATGATTGATACTGTAATGCAGATATTTTGATTAGTACATTCACCTGTTTGTTGGTGAATTCTGTACAAATATTGACCATACTGTGAAAATTGTTGACATACCAGCATTTTTTTTCCAGTTGAGAAAGAGTTCTCTTTCAAGTTTCTGGTACTCATGAATGCAGAAATCATACATTCATCCATCTGTGCCAATTTGCTTTTGATGCCAAAGCGAAGCAATAATCTTATAGAAGTAATCTCTGACGTTTGGTTTCCCATGCATTGCCCTTTCATTGTGTGTTGATATTCAGTAGAACAAGTAATTCTATTCTTCTATGTGGAAAGAGTTCTGAGTTCCTCTTTCTCAGTGCAAGGGGATGTTGCCATTGCTATCAGCTTGTCCTATTTATGATCTAATTGCCCACACACAAACACTGTAACAGATAGATTATCAGCAAACTTGTCAAATGAGAAAGTATAGGAATGTACACCACGGAAAAGGCACATCTGACCATGCATTCATTAGCAGTTTATTTTGAACAAAATAGTCTGCTGTTGTTAATATTTTAGTTAGAAAGATAGTTAAAACTGAAGGAAAAACTGGTAGTTAAAAATCATTAAAAAATTACTGCTTAGGTGTCTGTCCTGGTTTGGCCTTAATTAACCTGCTTCTGAAAAATGACGCCTGATTAAACCAATGAAAAGGGCTGATACGCCTTTTTGAATACACATTTTGAGACGAGAATCTGGGGAACTCTTCTTTCTGGTTTCTGGTTTGGAAGAGGTAGCAGGGTGCTGACCAGCCCCGCTCTGCCACGGCCCCCGCAGCCTGGCGGGGCCAGACCAGGCCCTGGCGCGGTTGGGTGAGGCTGTGGGTGCTGCGGGCCCCAGCCATGGCTGGGCCTGGGCTGTGCCACTGCTGCTGACATCTTGCCTACATAAAATCCTGCCCTGCTGCTGGCCCAGTCTGAGCCAGGGCCCGCTGGGCCCCAGGAGCGCCTATGGGCCGGGCCGGGCCTGCTCCGCCGCAGCGGGGCTGGGATGGGCGCCAATGACTGCCGGGTAGGGGGAGGGGAAGCCATTGGCCTGCGGTATGAGCAGCTGAGCCCGGCCTGGCTGATGGGATCCGAGCCGTTCTCCTGCTCCTCCCAAAGCAGCCGCTGAAGAAACCTCCCAGTGCGGCCGCAAGTGGCCGAGGAAGTATTCTGGATCCACGGAGATCATGCGGCTGAGATCAAGGAGTGGCTCTGCAGGCCCTGGGGGAAGATAGCAATTCTTCCAGTGCACAGATGAAACCTGCAAGACCTCAAATTCTCTTTGAGTGAGAAAAATAAGAGAAGTGAAGGCATGTAAAACCCAACATGAAGGTACTAAGGTCAATCAAGAAGGAGTAATGTCCCAGATGGAAGGAAGATGAGGAGATGCCTTATGTTTTCAGGCTGAAATTCTCTTGTAAACTATGGTGATGGACTAAATATTCTCTTTAAACCATGGAGAAATGTGGGGGAGATGGAGAGTTCAAGTTGTAGACCTGAGAAAAGGAATTCAATGTTGAAGTGACTGTGATCCAATGAGAAATTTGAACAGAGAGAAATGAGTGATCAATCTTTTGTCACATGAAAAGATGAAGAGAACCTTTGCTTTTGAACAGTCCATTCTTAAAAAATCCTATACGTTGGCCCAGAAGCACGGCTGTTAAAAGGCTGTGAAAGTGGGAGGAAATTTCACGAGTGCAGATTTTCCGGGCGGCTGCTGTTCGTGGAGAATTTTCCATAGCAGCGAGAGATGCTCCTCTCCCTAAGTGAACTGCAGAAAGACTATTCTAGAAGTTAAAAACTGACTGAGCATTCTAGGTGTTGTTTTTGTACATTGTCAGTAGGAAGGAAAGAAGGTGTGAGGGAAGGAGGAGTGTTCTAAAGGTTTTATTCTGATTTTTATTATTCTTCTTTCAGTTCTGTTAATAAATTTTCTTTATACCTTTCAAAGTTTAAGCCTACTTCACTCTTGGTTGGAAAATTTCAAAATGGTGAACCAAAACTACACAAATTGGTATTTCTTCCCAGTTTCGAGCTGAAACCCCCACAGTGTCTGATCTTACGAGTCTCTGAGTAACTGGAGCATATGCATGCCTTGCGTTATATCACAGCTTTACTATTTACACTTCCATTCTTCAGGATTTTTATCACACTTTGTCCCTCTTGACAAAAGAGATACTTGGGTGAATCATAAAGTTTAGAATTGTGATTCATTGTTAAAGACAGCTTTGTTTCTATCTGTCTTGTATAATGAAGATTTTGTTACAAATCATGTCAAGTTAAATGAATGTCGTAAAACTGTAACTTGGGTCAGTGCAGAGGAAAGAGAATAAAAGGGCTTGGTAGTTTCTGGATTTTGTTTTAAAGAAAGATTTTCTTTAGAAGTATTTTTAAAAAAAGTTTGTTAGCTTTTCATGCAAATAATGGGCAAGTATTTATATCTAATCCTATGCACAGTAAAATAGCATTTAATACTGAGCAGCAAATTCATTTCTGTAGTCATGAACTTTATTTGAAGATGGCTGGTGGTCGTGACAATTGTATTGAATTCCTGTGATGAATGAAAATCTGAATTTGTACCACTGATAAAATACCTTTTAACAGTGGGTAAGCAGGACATGAATGTATTACAGAACTGAAGAAACTTAAGACTTCTGTCTTTTGTTCAAAACTCTCAAGAGGAGATGGTATGTATGCAACAGCAAGGAGTTTGAAACTTCCTTTTGACCCTACTCATAAAGAAAAGGAAATACAGAGAAAAGCCGTATTTGGCTGCAACAACATTTATGTTTATTTTCATAAGCTGTTTCTCAACTAACAAGATTATTTGATCAGATGTATTGATGAGTCACCCGAAATCCAGGATTGTGAACAACTCAGGCAGGTATGCATTATGTTGTGCTCGTATCTTAAATCTGCGTTAGTAAATCTCAGTGACTTGTGAAGGAGCTTAGAAATACAGCTCAGATCCCTTTTGAATTGTATAGGAAAACCTAAGAAAGTTAATAAAACTTGTTTTGCCAGTAACTCCTGCAAATTTAAGTAGGTCTTGTTGGGCTGCATCCCAATGGTAGTGAAGAGGACATGTAGCAGATGAGAAGCTCGAGTGCCCAAACTGGAATAACTAAATCACATCATGATGTTTATGGATGGATGCACATGGTAAGGGCCATCCCAGTGACCGAAAAGAGATTTGCAGAAGCTGCACAGCCTGCAGTCCTTGCCACCATGAATCTTCCTCAGAGTTTTGTAGGAGGAATGGGATGAAAATTGTGAAATATGTCAGCATATTCTGTAATAGCAAGAGGAAGATTATTTGTAAATTTAAACAGAAATTAAAGTTCTCTGGCTGTCAGAGAAAATACCTGAATAGCTGTGCTTGATGTCAGTGGGAATTGACCTTTATTAAAGACCTGGTCCTGAGCTCTCACTATTCTTCACTCCCAGGGTTTATGTAGTTATTTGAAAGATAGAGGAATGGGAGGAAGTTTCCCAGGATGGCAGTGGGCACACAGAGAGGCCTTACAGGCTTGTTAGAGCCGTGGGGAGGCTCAAAAGCAGAACCAGTGTTCAAAAGCTCTTTTCTCACTCCGTAACTAAACAGGGACAGCAGCCTCCCTCTCCAGTCATTGCTTATGAAGGCAGGAGATTTTGCTGTTGTGGTTGTTTTATGCCCTTACTGAAAGCACAGGAAAGAAGTCAAAATCATGAAGTACTGCTCTTCATGGAGCTATAAACTACTATTTTAATGTCATTGAGACTTAACAGAAGAGAGTGCTCTGTTGCCTGGTTTGTATTTTAGTCACTGCAAAGTACACTGATCAACTTCAGGAGTCAAAAGTAAGAATTGGGACAACTGCTCAAAAGCAGTGTTTACATGAGAACCTAATTTTTTATTTGCAAAAAGAAGAGCCACAATCTCCAGACAACTTTATTTGGCAGAAATACATTGTTATTGTCTTTGGAACATAGAGAGCACTCAGTCTTGCATTTTCACAATATTATGGGCATATACTCCTTCTTAAGATACTTTGTGGTAGGAATATTTTGTCACACTGTGTCTAGTCTTCTCTGTCCCACAAAGAAAGAAATAAACATAGATGGAATCATAGCTTAGCCAACATGGATAGAAGGCATAAGAAAAGTTAGTGTGCTGAAATAATTCTTGTTTTCTAGAATTGAAAAAGATTTTTGTTGTTAAAAATATTTAGCAATTAAAAAAAAGATGTCACAAGTGTGTTGTAAAAGAAAGGACAATAGAGAATCTTCATTTATAAAGAAATTTTAAGGTATAGGAGCCACTGAATCTCACTCCTCAGTGATATGTCAGTGAAGTATGCTAACGATAGTAGCACTGGAAAGGTTTTTATATAACGTGAGCACATTATATAAAAATATGTGTGAGTACACATGACGTGACTTGCTAAAATACAGTCTCAGTGTTTCATTATGCCAACAAGAATTATATTAGCCTGTAGTCTCCTGTGGGGGCTTAGTGGAAACAATGCTCTCCGATAAAATTTTAATTACATCGAAGTCCCTTGTCTATAAGATTTAGTCTGCTATTTATTTCACACCTTTCTTCTGGGAGCTAATGGTTGTTAAATACAATAGTTAGAACAATTTTATAAGTGAATGGTTTCCATGTTAAATTTGATTTTTCTGTTAGCTGTACTCTTGTTTTATGTTTTCACTTGATAATTACTGTGTTTAATTCAGTAATGGAGGAGCCATGCTCTTTCCACTTACTGCTAATGTCTGTAATAAATATAATGTGGTTGTATAAGCAAAATAATTATCCTGGTACATATAGCTTTATAGTAGTTGAAGACACTTCTCTGTATAGTGAGTAGATCATCAATCTCAGCAACCTCTACTTAAACAACCATAGATTTGATCAAAGAGGCAGAGGATGAGTTTGCCCAGATTAGCTTGTGAGTGGTAAAAGCAACTCCTCCAACAGTGAGAGCATTTCAGATGTCAAGACAGTTAGCTGGCCAAAAGAATTAAAGTATTAATGGAATGTATGCAGTTGTCAAAATCCCTGCTTCTAATAATGGAAAAATACCCACTTTTCAGCAGTCATAAGGAGTACAAACCTTTCACATTGATACCTGAATCTGGAAAATAACAATAGGAAAGTGGAATATAGAGCGAATCATCGAGGTCTTATCAACTAGAAGTAGCATGAATAGTTATGGACAGGCACTGTGAAAATTAAGATTTGGGAATTGATTTAGTATGCCAAGCTGTCCTCTAATTTGCATAGTTATTAAGGTGAAATATTTAGGTCTTGAGAATGAAGTTTTCCTGCTTTGATTGCTACGGTGCAACTGACAGTTAATCTGGAAAAAAAACAAAGTGTTAATCCTCAGGGGAGTTTTTCACCTGAGTCTGCCTGATGTAAATTAATATGAGTCTGAAAAAAATTATGATGTAATGGGTATCTGCTCTTAGAGTAATGTTTTATAACTAGGAAAGATGAGGGAATGAATATTGGTTTTAGAAAAGGTCTGGCTTTAGAAAGAAAGAATGTTCTTTAGTGGACAATGTTTATTGTCCTATCCAAGGGCTGGATGGAGAGGCAGTATGTAAAATGAGTATTAAACTTTTGAAGAAAGTTATTAAAGGACATTGGCTAGTTAGTTGACTGTCTTTTAGCCCTTGGCTAGGTATAGTTTTCACTGCTAAAAATGGTGCATCTCCCTGATAATGCAGTGAAAATAATGCAATTAGTTTTGTTGATGTGTGTATATAGCAACACTAAACTCAAGAAAGAGAATTTAAGTCTGGCCTCTGTGAATTTCCACATGATAAAACTAGTCTGAACTATGTTTTTGCTGTGTGCTATTAGCAGAGCATCTCATAAGAACCCAAAGCTATAGCCTAGGCTTCTATTGGAAGATAGCAGTTTGACTTGTGTTTTTCCAAAATATTTGTGTAATCTTAGAAATCTGATAGTATTTTCAATTTTTAAATATTTGTTTTTTCTCACTGAATCACTGTAATTATATCTGAAATAAATACTTCCTCATGTAAACTGCACTAATAGTAATAGGATTTGACAGAATAATTGTATTAGACAGTGTGCAGCTGGTCAGTCCCCCAATAAGCACAACTTAATGCAGTACTGAGCCTATTACAAACAGTGCTGGCAGCCCTGCTCCAAAGGGCAGTCAAGGATCAGGGAAGCTGTTTGCTCAGTATCTCAGAAAAAACACCCCCCCTCCCTTTCATGGTTTTACAGTAGACGTGTGGCAATAACAACTCTCTTGGGACCTTTGGATATGTTTTAGTAGGCACACGGACTTGAAATGGCACACATGGGTCATCAAGTTCAGCTTCCTAAGTCATCAGGAGGCAGAAATTTAGTTTAGAACAGTCAGACTAAAAAGCTTTTTTAAGAAATCATAGGTCACTAGGCCATTACAATTACCTTAAAGCAATCTAAAAAAAAAAAGTGTCC
>WAAG01091171.1:0-41191 GCA_013390105.1 Tichodroma muraria
TAAGAGGTGTAGCAGGTTGCTGATCATATTTGCCTCAAAATACGGGGGCTTCATTCTGCTTCCCATCCATGTCTTCCAGCTCAGGAGGCAGCATACCTGGAGAGTAAGTGGTCTTAACAGAGGCAAAGAAGACTTTATGTACCTCAGGCTTTTCCTCATCCTTTGTCACTATGTTTCCTTTCCCATCCAATAAAGGACGGAGATTCCTTAAGCCCTCCTTTTGTTGCTAATGTATTTATAGAAACATTTTTAATTGTCTCATAAAGATCCCTTTTGGAGCTCCCAGGGCAATTCTTGGCAGAGTTGGTTTTGAGTTGCCTTTTTCCATCGGGAAATGTCAAAGTCTGACATTTTCCTGCAGAAAAACCCTTTTAGCTACCCTCCTGAAACAACATAGGACTGTAGGACTGACTGTACACAGGATGCAGAAAATATGGATGAGCAATGGGATCTATCTCATGTCGTAAGTGCAGCAAGTTTTAGAGAAGTGTAATTTCCTTTAAGTGTAATTTATTTAGTGTAATTTACCTTTTTAGAAAGGTAAAACAGAGATGTTGATTTGTCCATTTTGTAAATAAATGGATTTTATTATGTTGCTAAATACTGAAGCATGTTTTACAGAGAGGCAAAAAAAGAAAAAAAATAAATAGACTACATAATTTCTAAATGGCTCATCTATCTTCTTCACTGTTTAGACATATATAGATTACTATCTGTCTAACCAGCTTATTTGCTAAATAAGGGTATTGATATCCTGCTTGAATCCTAGTATAAACTAAAAGCCAACAGACACATGTATTCAGCAAAAAACTAAGACGTTGCATGGTGAAATATTACAACACTTACAGCACCATTACCAACAACATTAAGAGTATAACATTTACATTCAATATCTCAGTATTTTTTCTAATTTAGTCAAGGCCTGAGACAAGGGCCTAGTGAAATCCTACAGAAAAAGAACAAGGATTGCTGATGCCACGTCTCCATGGCAGCACAGCTAATTTGGCAGGACAGCCCAGTGCACAGAAAGAAAAAGAGGTTATTTACAAAGATATCTTTGATAAAAAGGGCTTTGGGGACAGGAAAATGGTCGGGGGGTGGGGAAGGGGGGTAAGTCACAAAACGTTCCAAAGCTTTAAAATAAATTCTTTAAATTAGTGAGACAAAATAAATTGAAGAAAAAATTTCTTGAGTCAGTAAGCACAGTGAGTTTCATCTTTGTTTGTTGTTGTACAATGCTATAAACCACACTGAATGGCCCAGAATAACATTAGTGGTTCTGTGTATTGTAACCACTTCAATCAAGGCCTTTTGTTTTGAATCACCTGCCCTGCCTGCATTGGAGCCCCTTTTATAGCCCAGTCACAGCACAGAGATCTAATTTAGTTCTACACACAAAAAGAAGAAAGGAAGAAAATACAACCCCATCTCTTATGCTCCTTGCTTGAATCCACAAGAGAACAACTGGGACAACAAATGAACTGAAATGGCTAAGACAATATTTTAAAATTTCCTCAGCTTATGACTCACAAGCAATTTGTAAGTGATATTGTTACGGCATTCCTAAAGGATGCAGTTGCCCAGCTGGACACACATGAAGGTTGCCTCGGCAGTGGGCATGCCTTCCACTCCTGTGAAGAGGAGTTCACCCTGAAGCCCAGAGAGCCATGGGCACAGGGTTGTTTTTAGCTCCCGTGGAGACAGGACAGGCAGAAGCTCCTCAGAGGGTTCGGTGTGGTTGATATTCTCTAGCACAGAGCTTGCTTGGTGTTGCACGCAATGTACTGAGACTCTGTCCCTGGCCTTGCCACAAGTCTATTGCAGTCCCCTTCCACTTTTTACCTGTAGAAAGAGCTCAGTACATAGGCCCATGGTGGTTAGTGAAGCAACAGAGGAGTGTTTCTGATAAAAATAAACTCTGGCAGACATCGAAGTGCTGGTTTCATGTTATGAGACAATCCCCAGAAACAAGGAATGCATCATGTCTACCAGTGTGTGCACTATCACCTTTTTTCTAGCTTGCTGTAAAAGGATGACATTTACCCCATCAATTCCCTACTCCATGTAGGGCTCAGACAGAGGATGAGTACCTTGGGCTTTTGTGAAATGGTTCATTTGCCAGAGACATAAAGACTTCATGTGGGAGCAAAATGCCCCAGGCTGGCCATGCTCCCTTACAGTGTCATGAACCACAGCCTGCAACATCAAACCAGGCAGGTGTCTTTCCAGCATTCAAAAGGTCACGTCCAGCATGTGATGGGGTCATGTCTCTCAGCACCACGGGTACAACTCATGCTCTTTTGTGCTCTCGATGTTACAGCAGTAAATTTGACATTGCTCTAAAGGCAGCATTGTAGCGGATACTCTGCAGATGCGCATATAAATGCAGGGTTGATGCTAGTGAAAACGTCATACAAAGTAAGTGTGTGTGTGTGTGTGTGTGTGTGTGAACGATATAGGTTCAGAGTGTGAGCTAGCAAAACACAGTCATAAACTTCAGAATACACACTCATGAAAGATAAGCATGAGATCCCCTTCATGGGGCACCTTCGGAGCATCCTTGTCTTAACTGAACCTTTCTTCTGGAGGAAATTAATTTCCATTTATAAACAAAAGGGGAAAAAATATTTTCCATGTCACTTATCCGGATCTCCTCATTACACTCAAGTATGGTGTTGTCACTTACTAAAGAAACAATCCCACTGGTTTTCCGTCTGCTTGCTACTTTCTACTACGAACGATTAATCTATTATAAAATTAACTAGCAGATGAAAGAAAAGAACAGCCTGTGGAAGTTGAATAATGACCTTATTTTAAGATTTTCCCTTGAGTAACCCCCACTGTTGCCTCTTACAAATGCAGGAAAAATTAAACGTGCACATCTTTAATGTCTTTTTTGAATGCTGATGAAATGACTAGTGATTTGGAAAAGTCTGTGCAGATGAAACAACAGCAGCAGGAGTAGCAGTCAGTGATATTAGCTAGAGACAGCAGTCTGGGACCTGCTATTCTGCAGTTCACAGAGAAAAATTAGCATGCTAGATTACAATTAATAAACTAGAAGCAAATCAAGATAATATGGTGCGGGGTTTGGAAACCAATGAGCTTAACAAATTTAGAAAATGCAGCTTTCTTCACAAGTTAGAAGTAATTACTCATTGCATGTTTGTACCTATGCACATATCCTGCAAACATGTGACCATGTGCAATACCTATTTGCTGAGGGGGCCAAGGAGATCTTTTCATTGCACTTCACAAGGGGGAGTCTTTCTGCTTTGTTAAATCAATTCCCTGTGTCCTCTCTTACTTCACCAGCACCTGGTGGTCCTATTCTTGCTCTTGGACCTTGCTGGACACTTTTTAGCACTGTCTACGAAAGCCTTCTGTGCTGACACAGAAAGCCAGGTGATGGTAACTCTTTCTCTGTTGGGATGCATAAGCCAGACGCGGTCTGGACCAACCAATACTGCTTGCTTCAACAATGTATTTCATATATGTCCTTAGACAAGTCTTGTAATTTGCTTTGTTCCTCACCCCAGCATCCTCTTGTACTGCTGTTTAGAAACGGCATAAATG
The DNA here is from genome assembly GCA_013390105.1 of Tichodroma muraria. NCBI lineage: Eukaryota > Metazoa > Chordata > Aves > Passeriformes > Sittidae > Tichodroma > Tichodroma muraria. The sequence continues at coordinate 3,577 of WAAG01091171.1, forward strand.
CTGCAGAACCTACGCTAAATGCGATGTAATAAATGTTTTCTCTTAGTAGTAGACAGTCCTTTCCATCTCTTGTGTAGAATGCAGATTTCATGGACAAGAAGGCTTGAAAAGTCACATAGCTGTAAATGGTGATGTCTTAAGTTTTAGCTTTTATATTTTTCAGATTCTGTGCTGTTTTATTGTCTAGTTCTGGGCTTCATATTAAGTGCTACTAAGCTCTCTTCACAGAGTAGGTAGACAAAACAATTCCTTTCCTAGCTTGGGACCAAGGACAACTGATAAAACTTTCAGGCCCAAGAACAAAAACAATGGTGAAGTGAGAAGAAAAAACGAGGAGGATGGAGCTTCATAACCTGAATCTATAATTGGATAATTAACTCCAATATGCTAATGGACCAGAACTTATAAAAGCATGAGATCTTGTGATCGGTTGTCCACTTTGCCACCATTTTGGGGTTCAACTTGGATGTGGCCCAACCAGGCTCTTGTGCTACCCAGTGTACCCACTGAGGCCTTTTAATAAATACCTACTTTATCCTTTTGCTCTGTCTAGTCTCTGTTCCAGGTCAGCCTCGAGAAGGCATCAATGGCACATCACTATCGACCTTCCAGGAAACAGGCAAGAGACTTGATTCAGTGATCTTTGCACACACATATAATAGGGGAAGGGAATAATCTTCTTCTGCTCCCCTTTGTGTCTTGACTTCGTGAGACAAGGAAGAGTCACAGCCCCATGTACACAGGAAATACAGGATTATTCCCACTGTGAAACACCTCAAAACCATCACAGTCACTTTGCCATATTTTTCTGGGCTTGCCTTGGAGTTTCAAAGGTGGCAAGAAGGATACATGGCTCTTTCCAAGGGCAATATTTCTTGGTGTGCCCTGAATGATAAGAAACCTGCTGATGGGCATTGTTGCCTTCTGGAACTAGATAGCCCTGAACTTCTGAGTTACTGTGATCTTCCCTCAGAATGGACGAACAACTTCATACCCAACCTGGCCTGGCACCAAGAAAGATCCTATAGGACTTTTCCTAAGGAGAACAATGTTTGAATTTTCTCTTTCAGATAATTCCCCCTTTAACATCTGCAAATGAAAATTGGAGGCCAAAGACTTCAGTCTGTATCTGCTCCTTGTTATGCTTCACTCTTTGACCCACTTGATGATGGGGTCAGGAGTTATGCTCTTCAAGCTTGTTCAGGAGGCCATGCAAAAACCAAACAAAATCTCATTTACACGGCTGGGAGACAAACTTTCAGCTTACAGACAAATAATTTCAAACTGGATTTTTAAATTGTAGCTTCAGATGATCTGTAAATACAAGAGTTGTTATATCCAAGTTGAGGACCAAAGAGAGGATGTGTGGATGAATGAAATCAGATGTCAATGAACACATTCCCTTGACATGCTCTCTTACACCATTAAGGTATCTCCTGTTTTCCTAAAATGGTAAAACTAGCTACCAAATTAAACAACTTGTTGATCCTATATCCTCCTTTTACTGGGGTATCTTTTTTTCATAATACTGATCTTGTCCAACTGACATCCTCAGCTACTGACCACTTCCAACTGACATTCTTAGCAGGATTTGTTTCTATACACTAATGTAACACAGAAAGGATATAAAAAGTTAATGAATGAGGGAGAAGGAATGATGTATGGGGCTCCAGGGGAAGACTCAGTAGATATAGGTTGGATTTCAGGCTTTGTCATAGGTTTCCCACAAAATGCTGGTCAAAAATCAATTCATTAAAATGGTAATTAAAACAAGGCCAGGGCAAGGACTCAAGTAATGGCTCACAATTGTCTACAGTGTTTAATTGTTAACACACTCTTTCACATGGCTTTGGCCCATGCTGACTTGATTTCCCCCAGACAATGTCAATGCTCAGTTCAGAGGACAGCATGAAGCAGGGACTGCCCCAGCGGGCAGCTTGGACAGAAGAGTTCCCCCTTCTCCAGTCACCATGGGGGAGTGCTTAGCCAAGTGGACACAAAACATACCATCACTGGCCTGAAGGGCTAGAGAATAGACCCTCTTCTACTTTATTTTCTTGTGTAGATATAGTAACTTCATCTTTCCTGCCTTGCTTTGTCTGCCCTACTTAGACTGTAAATTCTTCAGAACGAAGCAACCTTTTAATATGTATTTGAATGATGTCTGACACAATGAGATGCTAGCCTTTGCTGGGGGTTGCCTTTGCTACTGAAAGGACTATTAAAGAAAAAAATAAAGAAAAAATAAGGAAGATGATTCAGCTCTCAAAACAGCTCTCAGTTATTCTTCTTTTAAATCCACCCATGTCAACAGCATATTTTCATCCTACAGTGGGGCTTTACAGCTGTCAGAATTTTCAATCGCGGGACATGTTAACTCTAAACACACAGCAACAGGCACTGAGAAGACAAGTAAACTGTATCCAGTGATCTCCTACCACCACCAGAATCATTCTTGTGGCTCAGTCCCTCAACTCTCCTACATCATGTAGTTCTCACAGGGCTCTTGGTGGTGGCCTCATGCCACCAGCAGTCTGAAAGGACCCACATGCAGAGAAAAGCCTAAAAGCCTTTGTTTGGGACCAGACCGTTCCTGTTGCTGACCTCAGGTCAGGACAGCAGCACGGTTAGTGTCCTGGTAGAAAGGCAGTGTTAAAAACAGGCATTTGCTACTTGCCTTGAATTGTCTCATTGCTTCTTAGCCAACCTCACAAACAGTTCATCAAGACATCCACCTGGAGAGATAGAGAAATTAAAAATATAGAGAAAAGGGTTCTATCAAAAGCAGATTGGAACTGGCCTCTTCCAATTCTGCTCTTAACCACACTAATTTTTAGCATCATTGTTACTGACAGTCTCCCTTCCAACTCTCCTGTCTCAAGAGCCTTTAGACTCCATCTTACTCCACAGTAAAATATTAACTTGCTAGAGAGGCAAAGAGCAGAAAATTCTTCTTCATTCCTCATAACTCTGGCTCTTCCAAACATACATTTCTAGCTGCAGGCTAACTCTCTAGAAGTGTCTTTCGTCCTCGGAGGAGGCAAGATATTATAGATGACATTCTACCTTAACATATATCTCCACCCTGCCTAGGAGAATGTGCTGCGCATCCAGCCCTCTGCAGTACCTGTGCTGGTGGTCAATGGCAGTGGGTGAGCACAGCCCTGAGGTGCAGTGGCAACAAGGAACCAGCTCAAGGGCAGACAAAGGCTAAAAGCCTTGCTGGACAAAAGAACTAGTGGCTGTGCCTCACATGCAGAGGAGCAGTACTTGTTGCCCAGTGTGGGCATAGCCAAGGTTTCCCATGGCACTTCAAAGCCAGAGCGGTCGGGGTCTTCTGCCTTCCCTGGGACCTTTGATGTACCCTCAGGAGTGAACTCATTGTGCAGAGCAGGTAAGGTTTTCGAGAATCTGAAAGTTATTTGTGTTTATAGACACACCTGACAATCCACCTGGATATTACTCATCAACAGCAGAGCTCCAGATCAGAGAGTTCTTTGGCACTGACTATTACATCGCTGTTTTGATGTCATTAATGACATCAAAATGTCAAGCTTGCCCCCTGTTTGCAAACTCTCTGTTGCACAAATAATTTTATCTGCACAGGATCTCCCCACAGTCACATGTTGGCAAAGCGAACGCAAACAGCTTGTACTTTTTACCTCAGATGCTGTTCTTCCACACTTGAACTCAGCTGAATAAATCCTGACTTGCCCCAGGAGAGCCTGAAAGGAGTTTTTAAGAATTGTGTGTAATTCCTGATGTTCAGATTGCTTTGATAAGCTTTCCAAATAAAATAATTTTGTCAGAGAGAGTTAGTTATACCCACTGTGTGCCAGCCACTCTTAAGTAATGTAGCACTATTGCCTTCCAAAGGCTGTGATACAACCAATGCTCCATAGATGAACTTGTTTAGGAACACTGGGATCAATCATGCAGAATGCTTATCCCTCTAAATTCCCATGATAAGCTCCCAGCTCTGCAATAGCAGGTCCTAAGAACAATCCTAGCATGTTAAATTATGCTTTGACCAAGCCAAATATGTAACTCCAACATAGCAGCAATACAGTGACAGCCAGTGCTCATGAAAGGACTACATTTTCTTGCTGAGCAATGCTGTGTTGGAGCGCACTGGGAGACCAGTGAATTGTGGCACTGAGCCATATTAATCTCTCCCTTTAAAAATTTTGCAGAAGGGAAACTCCAGCTTGTTTCATCATGTCCAAACCCATCATGGCTTTAAAAAAAAAAATCCAGGCCACCAGTAATCATAAAAGGGATCAAAAAGAAAATTTCTGGCAGCTGGGGATGGTCAGCTAGGGAGAAATATCCTCTGGTATTCCTCCTGCCAAGGTGTTACAGCTCTTTCTCCCCATTCTGCTCTATGCTATAGCTTCTCTGCTCCACAGACCATACCTGCTTCTCATTACCTCAAAAGATCTGGTGTGTTAGACTCTCACTCTATTCTTTTAACTGTTGCTGTCAGTGCCTAAGCAATAGCATCATAGAAGAATAGAATGGTTTGGGTTGGAAGGGACCAAGCTCTCCTGACACAGGCAGAGATGCCACCTACTAAATCAGGTTGCTCAGGGCCCCATCCAGCCTGGCCTTGACCTCTTCCAGGGATGAGGCATCCACAATGTTTTGAGCAATTTCTCATTTACCTGCAGTTGTCCTCAGGCTCCTCTCTATGCAGACTACTTCCTCACACCCTGTTCCTTGCTATTCCCTGAGGAAGTGTTATGTCTTTTCCTTTATATCTTTTCCTGTTATCTGCAGTCTGGTAAGCTCTCCCTGGGAAAGACGATCGCAGGCAGAATAGCAAAGCTGTTTTCTCAGGGACAGTGTTTGCTTTCTGGGAACCAAGGATGCCCCATGATGCCCCCAGGGCCAGTGTCCTGGATGACCTGGCCATAGAGCTTATGAGACCACACTAGACATAAAAGTGATAAGAACATGGAAATTCTGGGGCTTTCAAGGTGCCATCAGAGGGTGGCTCAAGAATGAGGCAGTTCTTTGTCTGATAGTCTTAGATCATTTCACAAACCTGCCAGCAACACACGGCCCATGCTACAGCTGTGTGGGCTCCAACTCCTTTCCTCTCACTCCCTGCAGTCCTGCCTTCCCTAGCAAGTCCACATTGCCCACAGCACACCTACAAACACAAAGCACGTGGATAGAAAGAAGCAACTACGCCCTTAAAAACAAAACAGTTGGCATTTGCATACATCCACAATTGTCTATGTTCCTGCTTGAAGCTGACAGCCAGACACTGTCAAAGTAAAAAATCCACAGATTACCAGTAAATCCACAGATTAACACTGAATAAAATATTTTCTTTCCTTCCTTTCATTTTTCCCCTAAGAAAAGTTGCCTGAGTTACATTCTTGTTATCAGATGTTTGAAATAACTCTTTCAAACATGTTCCCATAGCCAGCTTTTGTGAGTGCCTGCACATTATGATGCTTAAGGAACAAACAAGCACGGGGCATATTTCATATCTTTTTGCCTATATTCCCTTACTCCATGCAGGCAACATATTTTTTATAAATCATTCTGTGAACTTCTGTGCTGGCTGGTAAATCAGCAGCCAGGGTAAAATATCACATGGCCTTGCAGTTCTGGATATAGTTCAAGAGGATGAGATCATTTCACCATTTTCATCATCCCACACACGTTATACGTACTGGGGATGACTTGAGCACATGTAGTCCCACTGACCTCATGCTGAGCTGCTAAACTCTTCCCGCTGTGGTACCAATGTGTTGAATGGCTCCAGCTACAACTAAATCCTAATCTTTACTCCAGCATGCTGGTGGTATAGCAACATCCTCAGGCTGCGGCATACATGCTCTTTGTGCACTTGAGAGGTGCAGACCCCAGACAGAGAGAATATTTCTGCCCTGGTCTCTATAGCTGCAGGTCCAAGGAATGAGGATGGTGTGCCATGATCAAGGACAGTCTCTTGCCAAACAGAGCATACATGCTGCTGCCTCTGCTACAATATTTGCCTGATTCTCATACCATATCAGTCTTGCACCATTGCCTGGGTTTGCAGAGAGCTCCCTGAGTTGTTAGCGTATTTGGGAAAGTACGCTAACATGGCTTTGGAGGACTGGGGCCGCCTGCTTGTCTGATGTGTTTCCATAGCTTAGTATCAGCACTTGCTGAAGAAGAATCTTTATGACATTTCTTAGCTATTTTATACCCAGAAAAACAAGCAGCTCTTAACAGCATAGGATGAACTTGGCACTCCTAAATCTTGCCTAACTATATGTTACTCTCATAGCCTCTGTTCAAAGCACAATTTACTGTTAAGGTTCTCCTCTACATTCTACACCAAATCTTTTCTCTGTGTGATCTTAACTTTGCCTAGCTTTAGTAATCTGGGACAAATATTTTGTGTTCTGTGTGTCTGGCTTATCTTGGAGAGAATATCTGTATTTATGTTCAAGACGTTTTAGGACAACTGACTAGTTTCTGAGAAGGAATTTAGAAAAATTGTTGTGTCCATGTTAGGGGGGGAAAAAAATCAAACAAACATAAACTTGCATTTGAAAAGCTTAACTATCCCTGCATTGGAGCAGAGACTTCAGAACTGAGGGCAGGGTATGGAGAGGTAAGTAGTTTGTCAGTTTTTCCCATAAATGTGCTGCCCAAAGTTGGTTGCCTCTTAGCAAAGCAGCAATTTTATTCTTAGCAGAGATTTCTGCAGTCTTAGCATTTACATTCCCCAAAGACTTGCTGACTGCACCAGCTCAGGCCAGGGAGGCACATCTGGAGGCAGAACAAGACCTTGCCTAGCACCACAGCTTGAGCATTTGAAATAAGAATGAAGGAAGAAAACTTTTCCCATCTGTGCTCCAAACATCACAACTGCTGGGCCCAATCTGCCTAGAAAAGAGCAGTTTGTAGTCAAACAGAATAAAGATTAGTTCTGTGGGCATAAATTGGGCCATGAACTGATGGAAGGGGTTCAGACACTGAAATGGATAGAGGCTGGTAAGGAGAGGGTGCAGACACTAGCTGGGAGGAGGATCCATGGCTAGGTGAGAGACTAGTGCTGCAGGAGGGAAAACAAGACTTCACTCTCCATCAGCACAGTAAGGACAGAGGCCTTGTCTTCCCAGATATACTCATTTCCCTCTTCCAAACTCCTCTTGGAATGTTAAGAGCTTCTCTTTGCCTGCTTGGGACACAGGGTGTGTCACTGCTAAATGGTGAGAAATCCTTCCAACTGCCCTTAGCCCATGCTGGGAGCTCTCCCTCCAGGGCTCTGTGGAATGCTGCCAGATCAGAAGCTGATGGATGACAGCCAGCAGCCAGGGCTACCTGGAGTTTGTGATCCCTGGCATGTGTCAGCCTACCTACAGTCTGGGAACAGCTCCCTATGCCAGCCAAGAGCCATCTGAAAATTGCTGCAATTGCAAGTCTTCTAGAGTAATCTCTGCTATAATTGTCATGTCTACAATAAATTGTAATATCCTACCTTTATTTCCCTTCTGTTCCTCATAAGTAATTTTCTTGCAGGCTTGCATAGGAATTTGACCAAGTAGATACTCTAGACAATCAAAAATGTGAATTCATGAATATTTAAATGCATCAAAATAACCTCTTTTCTCCATGACTCTAGTGTTCATTCAAGAAGTACAGACTTGAGAGATCTCAACTCACTTTTTAGGGACCAGGCTTTTCAGTGTACAATCCCATTCAGAGGGTATACAGTAGTGGGGCTTCAGAGCAGCTGAAAGGACAAGATCTTTCATATTCCTCCTGTACAGTAGCACGAGACAGACATAAGGTAATAATTAAAGTTATGCAAGAGTGACTACAGACATGACAGCTGTTAACTTAGATAAAATTTCTTGATGTTTGCTAATTTCAGATCAAAATATGTATAAGATTTTCTGGATGAGTCAGATGGAGTAAAAGATGTCAGTCTTATCTGAAAGTCTTTTATGCGTTCTGGTTGAAAATCACTCCCCAGTAACACCTCTATAAAATCCACAATAGGGTGAGCTCCAGAGCCTTCCTTCAAGGTACAAGAATGTTTAACTATGCGACAATCAAACTTAGTCTATTAAAAATGTCTTTTATTATTTTTGTTAAGTATGACACCCATTCTTCTATTTATGGAAAAATATTTCTCATCGGATTTTACAGCCATGTGAGACCTCAGTTAAAACCAGCATGGATGCTCTGATGTCAGGAAATGTCACTTTCCTGAAAGAGGTTGTGGTGGGAAGGGACCTCTTGAGATCATCTGATCCAATGCTTATGCTCATGCGGGACTCTGTCCACTCATGTTCTAAATATCTCTAAGTCTGCAGATTCTACAGCTTCTCTGGGAAACCTGTTCCAGGGCACAGTCACCTTCATATTGAAAAGTGTTCCCTAATACTCAGACAGAACCTCCTGTGATTCAGTTTGTGCCCATTGCCTCTGGTCCTGTCACTGGGCACACTGAGAAAAGCCTGGCTCCATCTTCTTTACTATCCTCTCAGATATTTATATATATTGATGAGACACCCCTGAGCCTTCTGTCCAAGCCGAACAGTCACAATTCTCTCTGTCTCTCCTCAACTATGAGATGCTCCACATCCATAATCACATTAGTGAGCCTTCATCAGTCTCCCTCCAGTATATTCATGTCTCTTTTGTACTGGACAGCTCAAATCTGAACCCCACACTCCAGTATGGCATCGCCAGGGGTTAGGAGAGGGAGACCATCACATCCTTTGACCTGCTGGTAATGTTCCTCCTCTTTCACTGTCATAAAAGACAGAGATGGACAGTTGTCACTATTGCTATAACTGATCACGTGGTAACCAGCACTGTATCCTGTCCTGTAGCCAGCACGGTATCCTGGCAGGCTGCAGTCTGGCCATTGGGACACCCCATGTGCCAGAGAAGAATGTGTGTAATAGGTACATTGAGTAGCCTCTGTTTAAATGTACTTGCCAAATACACTTACCGTGGCATAGTGCAGTGACACCACCAGCACAAGTTGTGATCATCTGGGGCAACTGAAAATACAAAAGGCTTTTGGCGCAGAGTTCTTAGATTCACTCCTTGCTTTTAACTGGACAGATTTTATTATTTTTTTTTTCAGCTTGCTGTGATCTCTGCCAACCTGTAGCTATGACAATATTTAGCTACGACAATATATTTTACAAGCAATATTTTTCTCCTCCACTTTGAATGACCCAAGTGAGGGATGATGTCAGCAAAAGCTGATGGACTGAAGCTAATGTGAGCCAAGAAGAAAGACTCTCCAATTATAGAAAAAAAGCTTTTCCATGATGAGGAAATTATACCCTTTACATGAATCTTTGCATAAAGGTATTTGTTTATTGCCCATATAAGCCAGCATGGTAACATCCTCATATTCTGGGCTGCTTTTTCAGGTGATGGAGTGATGGCAGTTGGAAAAATCATTATTAAAATTATTTAAAATTCTTATAACATTAAATATTATTATAAACACATTAAAAACATTACATTTCCCCTCCTCCCAGACACTTCATATCTTCCTGTGCTTCCCTTGGTTTGGGAGGCAGACCTGTCTGAGGAAGCTTCTCCACTTTGCATTTACCCATGGAGAAAGATGACTGACAGAGCAGGACTCATGCTCCAATCTAACCTATTGGAAGTGAACCCTTAAGCAAAGGGAGTTCCTTCTCTCTTCAGGCCAGCTCAGTCCTTGCTGTTGGGGTGCCCACAATACAGTAAATTAGTTCTTGCCATTGATGTAAATGTCCTCCAATGGAGATTGATGCAATACACACTCACCCACACAATGCCATAGTGCAGATGGGGTTTTATTTTTCCTCCATAGGACTAGATCTAGTCTTTTGTTCTGGTAATATCTGCATTATTCATTTCTTGCAGTAACCAAAAGAGCAGGACCTGTTGTCTCTGTGGTTCTGGATTCTAGCCACTTCATGTAACTCTGCGAGGAGGAAGATTTTTGATGAGGAGGACCGTAAGACCTTTGGTTTTGCTACTTTAAATAAAGGGGTTGCTGCCTCAAATCCATACCATGAGCACATGAATTCCTTCCTCATGCTGAACAGGAGAGCCATCGATGACAGCTGGGTGGGAGTGGGCACCTTCTCTTTACATGATTGTCAGAGCTGAAATTGTGGTGTGACAGAGCCTTACCTCAGATGGAAATCACCTGAAATACTGAATTATATGTGGAGGCTGCAAACCTGTCCCCTGTCACCAAACAAATGGAATGACTCATTATCTGAGTGTTACACAGCTGGCTTCTCGGAGGGCTGCGTTTAGTGCACGAGTCACATTGTAAGACACTGAGATCACAGGATCAGACTCTGAGGTCTATCACATGAAGTCTCCTAGACTAAACCATGAGGTTGTGCAAGCCCAGGGCACTCCACTGGGGGAAATTAATTCTCTCTCCCTTGAGCCATCTCAAGATCTGAGAGGACAGCTCTGCAGCACTCAGCACACAATAGTTTAGGGGTAGGAAATGTAACAATTGTACACCTGGCTATAAACCTGCAGGCATTTTTTGCTTCTTGACATATGCCCAGAAACAATGCTGATGGCCCCTGAGCTGGACCAGCCACGCTTTTCCCTGATCCTGGAGGCAGGCAATGGCACAGCAGCAGCCCAGACAGCTGGAGGCAGCTCTCACAGGTGGCTTGTGGACAGCCACATGTACCCAGACACGTCCCAGGGAGGCAATGGGGGTGCGCTGCGCACCAGACCCCACCTCACCCCTTGCATTGTTGCACATACCTGCGCAAACAAGGAGGGCAGCAGAGTTTCTGTAAAACCTGCCCCAACAGTTCTGCATCACTCAGGAATCCCCATCACCTGTAAATGCAGCGAATGCCACTCAGATGACAAGTATTCATTTTGATAAGAGTGATTTTCATCACTGAGGACAACAGATCTCTTCTGGAAAAAACTTCTTGTCACCACGCCAGCAGCTCATCTGGGCAGCAGCACTCTCCATGAGAGAGAGAAATGTGTCATTTCTCAGGGAGCACCTCCAGGGCTTAGCAGGCCTACAGGTATAGAGCACATGCTGAATGTACCAACCTTCCCAGCCCTCCAGCCCCAAGGAGCATTTCTCTGTGTACTGCTCCCTGGACTCACAGATCAATTCTGGTCCCTAAACTCTCCCTGCTGTCTTCACTGGGAGGACAAAAAGAAAATACTCTCGGGACCAGCACACTTCAAAAATAGAAGTGCCCCATAAAAGGCTACTCAGCCTTAGCATAAAAGGCTAATCATTGTGAAGATCTTTAAAGTTATACCTAGGCATCACATACACCATGAGAGTAGAGGAAGGATGATCTTTTCTGAATTTGGCTTTTTTTTTTGTGAATAGGGGATTTCTTCCACCCCAGGAAGACAGGGGAAAGGTGATTGCTGAAGCTACAGCCACACCACAGTGTAAAACAGGTCAGAGACTGTCCTCCAGTCCTGAGGCATGTCTTCATGACTCAATTGCTGAAATTTCCAGCCCCGCTTCTACTCCCCGCTTCATAAGATGTCCACATCCGAACTAGTCCCTGGGAAGAGCCTGTTAGATACCATCCTGGGAGACTGAGAGCTTGCACAGATGGAAGGAAGTGTGTGGGCAGACATGGAGTCAGAGCTTTGACGTGTGCCCTGCCCCTGTCTCCTGGGGGAGACACGGCTGTGGCTATCGGCTCTCCCAGCCTTGGGACTAGCAGAGACATTGTGTGCCACATTCAGCCACCCCACTCTGCATTCTCCAATAGACTTGGATACTTGCTGCAGTCATCCCAAGCCCAAAAGACCAATGTAGTGGTGGTTTATCCACATGGAGATTACACCAACGTTTCTCCATGATCCACAGGGGATTGGGGCAGAAGTTTCTTTCAGGTGGGTGGACCACCTGTGATCCTGCAGCCCTCTTACAAGGGCTTTTAGGCCCTCATGTATTTTTATGAAAGAAGGAATAAAAAATTAATTAAAAATTCTCATCTTTGTCATAACATCCAAAACTCCCATGAAACATTTTTCTAGAATTTAAATTAAAAATTAAGTGTAAAAGGTTATAAACCTTTAAATCTGAGTTTGGACTATAAGGAAGCCAAAAGCTAGCCAGAATGGAGTAGTTGGGAAGCCCTGCAGCCCACGGAGAAAAGAGCACAAAGCTCCCATTCCCTCTACTGTACCAGCACTGCCTTCTGACACTGTTTTCGGGAACTTGCCAGCTCATTTTCTAACTTGTTTGTGAGACATCAACAGCCTCAAATTACAGCAGTCTGAACAGCCCAGTAAATATTTACACAAACCTGCTGGTGATGGTTTGAGCTGACATGCGTTACCTTTTGTGTTGGGGGGAGGCTATATTTACAGCCAACCAGCTAATGAACATGATCCCAGCCATGGTTTAATACAGATGGCTCTTTCAGCATTTGCGGCTTTCAAGTTACAGAGAGCACAAACTTCAATAGCCTTCGTTAGAAGGCTCCGTCTCAGCTCTCTCCGTTTTGTTTACAACCAGTCTCTCTTTGTGCAGTCAAGGGTTGACTAATGTTCAGCTGTTTGCAGCCAGCAATGCGGTTGCGTAGGACAGGGCTTGTTTCTTGTCTTTTTTCTTTCTTTTTCTTTTTCCTTTTCTTTTTTCTTTTTCTTTTCTCCTTTTGACACTGATGGCTTTTATTTTAAACTTACAATGAATGCAATTTCTGCAACGTAGATTCATTTTTGCTTGAGTGGCATTTCTCCAGGCCGTCTCACAGGGATGGAGCCTGGTGTGGAGGGAGTGTAGAAGGGGATAGGAAACTGTTCCCAGTAATGGACTCTGGCTGTTGGGCTTGGTGGAGGGCTGGAAGCCATCCCCTTCCAGGGTCACCCCTTAGAGACACATTTTATCAACATCAAGGTCTCACTGGCAGCTCTGGTTGGATTCCAGACTGCCCTAAGGAAGATGACTAAGAAACTTGTAGTTTATGCAATCAGTATTTATTGTAACAGCACACTTTTTATATCTTCTTTTTAGCCATAATCTAAACCACTGGCTGAAAATATCTCAGTTTTTTGCAGCTCTACATCAATGAACTATTTTAGATAAATGAGACGGGAAAATAGGAGGGTGAGGAAACTAATGAAGGACATTTAGACTGTTATTCTAACAATTATTTTGCATCAGTTGGTTATGATAGAAGCACAGATAATCTTTTTCTTTACTGTCATCACACTTAGAAAATCCCAGACTTTAAGAAACTCACTGATTCAAAACTACTTGTACTTAGTCAGTCAACACTCCCCAGTAGCAGACAGTCTGACAAATGCTCTGCGGTTAAGATGAACTAATTTTAGAGCAGACTGCACAATGCCTAAAGTTTTAAACCTACACTACCCTAAAACTAAATGCAGGTGAGGAATTCTGAATGATGAGGCATAGCTTGCTTTAGAAAAAATTCTTGTATTATGCAGGTATCTTATGGGCTTGTACAATCTAATGTGTCAGATAAAATCCCACCAAACCAAAGACGAACTCCAGTTTTCAAGTCACTGCACTCATATGGAGATCTATCCTGACAGCAGGTCTGACAAAGCACAGAAAATCTATTTGGTCAAATATCTCTCCTGAGAAAGAACAAAGGTACCAGCAACCTGAAAACATCTGACCATTGCAAGCTTGGCCTTGGAAGTTCCCTCACAAATCTGGTGAAAATACCATAAAAAGATGGCTCAGAGAGATTTATGGTTGCATATAGCTGATCTGAAATCATTAATGGAAAAGAAGGTAATCTTTTCAGAAGAAGAAATGGTAAATTCTCAAATGACGGGCTGCTCTTTACCTCCAAAACAAGAAGCTCTTCCCATTGAAAGCATCACCATTTCACTGCTATCATAGAATGAAAACACCTGATATTCCCTGGTGGAGCAGGATCCCACGATATTGGCAACTGCCCTTGAGTTTTGAAGTAAAGACAGGTGAAAAGGCAGGTGGCAATGGCTGGAGTAGGAGTTTGATCTTAATCTGCCATTTCTGATAAAGGTCAGGCCTGTTCTTTTAAGCTCCATGCTGGGCCAGACTCCATTATCTATACTGAATGTTTTGCTCCATCAAATCTCTTCCTGGAGTGGTTACACAGCATGAGAATTACACCTCATGGAAGCAGCATCATTTAGTTAAATGCTTTCAGAGAAGAAAAGCCTTGGAAACAACAGAGTTGCTCAGTAGTACTTTGACAGAACATTTGTTACCAGAACACAGTCTGTTAAGAGCTGTTCACAGAATAACACAGTTGCTGCCAAATATCCTAAAACAAAACTTTTAGGGGGAATTTTTGTTTTTAAATAAACATATTTTGAGTGAAATCTGGAGTTTCAGATTCTGGTAAAAAGGAAAAAGGCTGATTAAAATAAAATATTACCAAATGTTGTAAGGAAACTATTCGTCTCAAATAGACCTAGTTGTTTTTCCCTATCTTTTCTTGCTCATGAATGTTCCGCTTCATGTTTTCATTTACCTTGATTAAGAAACACCAGGTCTTGAGATCTGTCACAGAATAAGAAGCATGTCTTTGGGCCAGGCCTCCTGCAGCTGCATATGTCTATGTAGAGACTGCCTGATGCACATTTCTCCCTGCCCTTTGTGTGTCGTTTGTCTGCTTCAATTATAAATAGTCCACGAGAGGCAACTTATTGCTATGTACATCTGCCAGGCACCTGCCACACTCTTCCTTGCCTCTGGATGTTCTACCACAACAATAATTATTCAATGATACATGAGAATGAAGTATCTCTGAAAGGAAAGTATGTGGTCCTAGGAGACCTATGCTCACGTCTGTTTGCCAAAAGGAATTGTTTCCTGAGTTTGTAGAGATGCTAATTGTGGCTGCTTATCCAAATTTGTGATGGATGCAGGGATACCTTGTGAGAAGGCTTCAAAATGTTTCTGAATGATTGCATCCAATAATACATTAGTGTAGGTGATGCTAGGGAGAGAAGAACAGGACTGTGGTGAGGAGGCAGGAATGAACTAGCATATTCTCTTTCAGCCTTTTTCTCGTTCCACTGGTATTTTCCCTCTTTGGCTGGTGGTGTAGCTGATTGAGAACTCCCCACTTTGATTTTCTGCAGAAATATCCCATTTTGTGAAAACTCTAATTTGCTGACTCTCTCCCACCACCAGGGTTTGTACCAGAGGGTCTTTGGGGACTCCATATAACATCCCTCCCTGAACTCTTCCTGACACGTACTGCTTGTTGGCCATCCAGACAGGCTACGACAAGCATGGGAATTATGTACCTGTGTGTTTACCCAGGCTGTACCCAGATATGTCACTCAGATGTATTGATTTTAGAATTACTGAAGAAACTGCCTGTGTTCTGGAAAGTCCCCTCTCAGTCTTTGGGAAGAGCCCCATGTTATTAGGCAAGCAGTTCATGGCTTGAGACCAAGTAGAAATTTCCTGGTTCAGAGTATTCTAATACCTCATTCTGATGACAATGCACTAGCTTTTCATGTATCTCTGGAAGTGGTCAAAGGTCACAAAGGAGAAAATGCATCTCCTCCAAGGGCATGTGCAAGGTCCAGCCTCAACCAGCATAAGTTTGCTGTGGAAGCTCATAAGTCTCCATTCAATTGCTGCTCTGGAGGGACTGTGACCCAGACTTGCTGCACTGGGGCTATTCTGTTAGCCAGGTATGGAAAATGAAAAAGGGAAGAAATCAGAGCCTAAAACAGTCCTAAGAGCAGTGCTGAACCAGTCGAAAGCCCAGTCTGTACCACACAAAAGAAAGCAGGAAGGAAGGACCTGGAAACTGAGTATCACGCTTCTTCTATGAACAGAATTAAAAGTTTATGCGGGGATATCATTACTACTACTTATGGTTACAGTTGTTCAGCATATTATAAAAACTTGTGGAGTAATCTAGGGTGGAAGAATTCTGCTGGTAGTGTAAACCAAAAAATAACTCATATAAAAAAATGCACTGACACAAAGTTAAAACTCATGCAAGGATACAGTGGGCTGTTGATACATGTTTCTCTATAAATAGAGCAGCATCACTTAAAATACAGGGACATTTTTGACATTTGATTTTATTCTTTCACATAATGTCCTTCCACAGAATTTGGACAGAACTGCTCTAAATTTTTTATCAGCTCTTTAATCCATCTTCATGACTATGTACAAAATAAGCCACTGAAGAGGGAACGTACTGAACCACAGTGATGACAATTCTGCTTGGCTGAGCTGAAATGGACAACATGCGTGTCCCAGATGGCTTCAAAAAGAATACATTCTGATTAAGGAGCAGTGGGAACATTTTCCAAGGACATTTGGGTGCCTTTTATATAAATTTATAAGGCAGATGCTTCTCCTTAAAAGCATCTGCCTCACAGACCTTTTTATCCCCTCTACTCAGATGTATAGGGATTAAACTTCTGTGAAATGGTGAGTCCATTGCAGTTTCACGTACATACTAAGCTCAGGTTTGCCACCTTCACAATGAATGATACCCTTGCTGAAGAGCTTAAAGAGGAGGGAGTTGGCTCCTCACCTCACAGAGGATCTGGGAATGCGAAGATGCCAGAAAAGAGTGAGATCTGGTGGGAAGGACTCTCCTGTATTCATACACAGTACCTAGAGTCCCACTATGAACAGAGGAGGGACTGTTTGAAATTCTCCACCACTGTTGCAGGATTGCTGTTTTGCATTTTATGAGATCCATTATCTTCTGTATTTGATCAGGCTGTGCTCTTGTCTGAGATTAAGTTACCAGCCACCTAAGCAGCTAACTAGCCCCTGAAATGTGTGGGCCTTTAATACCACTGCAGAGGGTCTAGAGAAAGGTCTGCTGTGCAGCCACGAGTACCCTGTTGAGATCAACACCAGGACACAGACCACAGGACTGGAGCAGTTCCTCAGGGCCTTCTTGGTACACTGGCCTTGAGGGAACCTCTAAGCAATGACAGACAGCCAAGGCAGTCTTATGAAAATACTTAACTTTGCACAGTGCATTTATAGCTGCTGAAAGCACATAAATGTCGCTGTCTCTGTTTTCCTTGGACACATCAAGTTTTTATTGTCTGGGGATTTACACTGCAGTGTAATGAAACGCCTTGCGAGCCCTGCAGGATAAGGGTGCAGTTCAGGAGGTCAGAGGGAATAAGCTTGTAGCAATAACTGTGGGATAAGCAACTCTGCAACTCCCCATTTTACAGCCCAAAGCAGCACACACAGCTCTTACTGGTGATGGAAAAGCAAGTTTTTGCAAAAGCAAGTCTGTTTGGGCCCTCCTTTGGGTGCCAGAGCAGTTCTGTTGGGGCAGAACATGCTAAGTGAGGAAATTTTTCCCTGGGGATCTTAGCTACAGCCACCCTCACTGGGGTGGCCAAGGGGCTGGCAAGCAGTGTGAGAGCACCACAGGAGACAACATTGCAGCACACATAACTTAACCCAAGGCGTTAGGAACCAAATCACCAAGAGTGCAGGGTCACAGAGCAGATCAGTTTGGAAGACAGGTTAAAGATCTCCTGTTCTGCCCACCAAGGCACATTACCTTGCCATCTGTGTGCTTCAGCTGAGCAGAGACAGCTCGCAGGGCCCTTCACTAGCAGTGCAGCCTGCAGCAGCCTTTCATGCGAAGAATGTGGCTCTGCTTTCTGAGACTACTGAGGACTCACTAGTCTGGGAACCAAGACTCAGTGACGACAGCTTCCCGCGGACACTTGTCACAGGCACAGGCACATTTCTGTGTATTTATGGACACTTACTGTGGGTCTCGTCTGAGGAAGGACCCAGAACTGCGGTGGCAGGGACACTAAGTGCTTGGCAGAGTGCACTGGAGAGAAGGAAATAGTGTCTGTCAGTGCCCAGCTTTGCCCTGGCTGCAGCAATTTAGCAAACATTCCTGTTTTGAACATCAGGCACGCTCACAGAGACTTGTGCTTTTGGATTTCAAATAGACTGGGAGCATCGACTGTCTCAACAGAAGAAATTGCTGTAAATATAATAGTCTTTCTGCTCTAAAAGTCACACAGAAAACCATGCAAGCATCTGTATTTAATCTGCACATCAGTCCAACAGACTGATTTAAAAAACCCAAAACATAAAATGAGTAACATTGTTTTGCCTGAAGAATATTCATGTGATCAAAGAGTGGATGTTTAAGTCAAGTGCAGGGATCAAATGGTACCAAATTCCAGAATATAACTGGCAGATTGGGATAATCCAGTTTCACTTTTTCAAGTCCTTTTTTAGTCCTACTGCCTATCTAGCAAAAAAAATGTGCTGCTCCTCTCAGTGCTTTCTTACTCATAAGAGAACAAATTTAGCTGTTTGGTCCCAACTCAGAGCTACTGGGTTCATTCCCACTTCTGCAGAGACCTCCCCTGTGAGTTTACATGTTCCAGTTGGGCTCTGCAGCTGCTGGAGATGGTGCCCCACCACAGTGCCATGCCGTACTTTGGGAAGTCTGTGTCTTGTTAGGAACCAATGGGGCTGGTTATGCAACGTGGATGCTGTTGTAAATACTCCCTGTGGTCCTGTCTCCTGTTTCCATGTGTGCTACAGACACAACACAGGTCAGAGGGATTTTCTTCAGAACAAGGTACAGCTACACAAGAGAGCAAACTCATGACTTCACTCTCAACGGTACCGTTTCTTACATCTAAAAAAGAGATATATTTATACTTCTGTGTCCCAGGACTTTTCCTGAGGTGATTGTTGGCTGGGAATGAACTGTTTCTGAATGGTCCATTAAAAATGGACACATGTACCTATGGAAGCTCCCACTATTAATGCTCTCTAGCCAAGGCTGATGGTCGCTTGTAATGGCTGCCTACAGGATATGGCAAAACTTCCCAGAAAAATATTCTTTGCCTTTCCCAGCCTTTCATCCTTGCCTTACCACTAGCTTTTACATATGCATGAATTCTAATTAGAGGTGAGTATTTGCTTTCAAGCTAGGAGGAAGTACTACTATCTGTGAAAACTGCTGCCTTAAAGATAGCAGTGTGTGCTGTTGGTAGGACACCTTGCAGCTGTCTGTGCTGGTGTTGCAGCAGGTAGATGCAGAAAGCCTGGGGGCACACTCAGCCTGCTGTGACAGCTGGAGGTTACTTTAGTTCTCCTGGACAAGGCAAATTTTTCTTTTATTTTTTTTATTTTTTAGAGTGGGGAGGAGGTGGGGGTGCCTCCTGCAGTTTTTCTTGATAGTTGAATTTTACACGCTTGAAGCAAGAAAGTCTGTTTATGCTGTAGTACCACTTCTTACAGCCCTATTCCAGACTTATTCCCATTGTCTCATCATGTGCTGTTGTTTTACTGGCCCCCTCCAAGTTAAGACAACCTCTGAGGAACTGACCTCAAAAGTGATCGCAAGGAGGTCACTACTTTGCTACTTTCAGTCTCACCTCTCCATAAAATACAACTTCTGATGTTTCCTTCATCAAATAAACAAACTCCTTAGGGCGGGAACAAACCCCTATTCTTTGCACAGCATTGGGCAACACAAAACCAGGGTCACCTGGGACAGCTGTCTGCAACACAACACAAATAATGGAGGTTTCACTAACAGAGGAAGAGGGCAGAGTTTTCCTCTGAGCATTCAGGATCTCTGGTCTGGTGTTGCAGCACCCAGTAAGCAGCTCGAAGCTGTGGACAATGTGATTAATCTAATCCCCTCTGAGGACAAGACTGCTGCTGTGGATGGTGGGAGTGGGAGTTTGAACTTGCTGCGTTCAGGGTATTCCCTTCCCTTCTTACATCTCCTTTGTCTAGGTGGCAGCAGCAAATTTTTATGAACTGGAAAAGTCCCAGGGCAGCCCACTTTCCAGCTCCTGCCTTCCCTGAGGCTCAGCGTGTGGTGCAGAGAAGGAAGAGGTCACGGAGGGGAGGGAGGGTGCCGTGGGCTGCTGACACACTAAACACTGCAGATTTCCACCCGCCTGGGGCTCGCCAAAAGGAACTGCTTGAATCAGGAAGTTAGGCAATGCGTGGAAGCACACTTCCCCTCACTCCACACTTCTGAATAGAGTTGTCACAACTCTTTATTTTTAAACTCCTTTGCTTTCTCCCTGCTCTGTCCAAGGAATCTCTTCCTCTCCAAAAAAGAAATAGCAATGCAAATGGGAACCCCACAACCTTGAAGCCACCAGACCTGGCTGAATTCAGGAAAGTCAGTCATTTCTCTCCTGCAGGATGCAGAGAGCAGAGAACTGAGCCCCCCAGAAACTGCTCAGGGACCTTCCCACAACAGAGGTGCTGTTCCCAGCACATACAAGAGCTACTCACCAGGTACAGTCAATCCCCTGATCATTGATAATGAGAGTGAGCTGTTTCATGCCAGCTTCAAACATTTGTCCTCCATCTGACCAGGAACTAAAGCAGTATCTTTCCCAAGTGTCTGGGGGAGCTGGTATAAGAAACGGTTTGGTCAGAGATGCAAAAAACCCACATTCAAATTCCTGTGCTGCTGGCTCTGGGGCAAAGTTTCTTTCTCTTAAATTACTCCTGACTGGGGAAATCAAGGATTTCTACCTGGACTTCCCACTACCACCATCAGCATCATAACCAACCACAAGCAAGCAAAATGAGAGGCTTCCTCTTCCTCCCCATCGCCACAACAGTCACAGTATCTCATAGCTAGAATGATGGGGAAATTCCCATCTGAAGATATTCTACAGATTAGGACAGACAAGAGGTTGAAAACTGAAAGCTGAACCTGAACCTTCTTGGTTAGTTGTGCCATACTGGATGTCTCTTCATGGAGGAGTGGAGGATAGCATGCTTCCATCCCTGGGAGAAAACATGGAATTAAAAAACAGCAGGAACAATCGATTATTTTCAAGAGCATCAGCTGGCAAGGCTGGAAAGTGAACATAGACCTTGTCCCCCTCCAAACTTGTTTGAATCTCTCCTACCCCTCTTTCTCCAGACCTCAGCCCCTGCCCTCCAGAACATCCTGAGCAAACAACTGAGATTTCCTGTGCAGTGAGTCATGGGATGGAGCACAATAGGGAATACGAATCAATGAATCAGGAAATGTTTCATGTAAGATGGGGGAAGGAGGGAAGCAGGGCAAAAGTGAATGGAAGGTAGAAAGAAAAGCATCAAGTAATATAGAAAAACTCTGAGTCAACTGGAGATTGAACAGAAGAGCCTGCAAAGAAATAATAACTGAAAGTAATGGAATTGTAGTAGGAAGTGATGAAGTGCTGCAATGGAGTGACAGAGGACAGTGGGAGAGCAGTTAAACAATGCTGAGAGGTCACTGTAGGCAGAGGGTGAACTCACTCAGGGCAGATACAGGGTAAAGCAGGACTGTGCAGAGGAGAAATGACAGGGTAGCAGGGCAGCCAGCAGGCAGGCAGGAAGAGCTGCACACCAGATGGAGTGAAGGATCAGGCAGCTTCCTTGGTAGGGAGATGGCTGAGCACTCCCCTTAACAAGGATGCATATCTTTTTTCTGAATGCTTTCAAAAATAGTGATTCCACTTCAGACGATGATGGGTGCTGTCAAAGAAAGATATCAGAACCCAGAGAAACAGAGCTGTATCCAGCAAAGAAGTCAAAGCATGCCATGTGAAGATAGCTCTCCTTTGCCATACATGTTACACAGTTACTTACACCTGTTCAAAGGGGCAGCAAATATTACCAAAAGCAAACAGCACTTTGGACTGGTAGCATTTTATGTACATCCCACTTAGCCATTTTGATCTGGCACTGATGACAACCCCAGGGGCTGCACAACAGAGGATTAGGAGATCCCTGCTGGTTCCCAGAGCTGAGTCTCCTCAAGACAAGAGTCCTCTTGGTACACCTGCATGTGAGATAGGGGCATTTTGTGTAGTCAGGAAAAGCAGTGACCCATTTAACACCACGTGGTGCTGGCAAAGGGAGCAATGAGCTGGTCAGTGTGCTATTCTGCCCAGCACTGCTGTCTCACCTGCCCAGCCCACGGCTGCCACACTGCGTGTGTCTGTGTGCTTTATCTGCCACGTGTCTGGGTGCCAACAGCCAGACCTTCAGCCACAGCAAATCCGTTCTGCTGTGCTGAAATCCACCAGCCTAGGGAGCTATTCCAGTTCAGCCAGGACGAAACCTCTGGAGCACTGAGTGGAAGGACTGTCTTTGTTCCCTATCCATGTCCTGATTAGTACACTCTGACCTGACCCCTGACTTGGTCTCAAAACACAGGTGAAGTACAAATAATAGTGTTGCTGGATTGGTCATCAGCAGATCACTCAGAGATGTGCAAAAGTCTCCTGGACTTGGCCCTCTTGCTTTAAACCAAATGTGTGCCAAGCAGGGATCACCCTGGGATAACTCCAGTGTTGCTGCTACTGTGCTAATGTACAGTTCTGCAGTACAGCCACAGTCACTGCAGCCCCATCATCACAAAATAACCAACCCCACACAATTTCAGTCCCACCATGGGAAAAAGTGACAGAATAAACCCAAGGAGAAGAACATCTTGTAGAAATTAAAAGCAAAAATAATTAAAGTCCAGAACATCAAACTTTCCAAATTATCTCTTTCTCATTCATCTTTCTACTAAAACACAAATACAAAACTACGATTTGTTGAATTTTGGCAAATTACTGTTTTTGTGGACTTAGACTCTTAAACCCAAATTTTTTGCATTTCTTTTTATACCTAGTTTGTACTAAGGTAAGTCCATGGACACACAGGGAGCTGCTGTAAGGACACCTGAAGTAGTCAGCACGTCCTGGATCACCCAATGCGATACTCACTTTTGTATCCAGGCAGCGGTACAGCAGGAATCAGAAAATGTGCAAACATAGAGCTGCAGCCAGTGAGGCTGTCAGTAAGAGGCGAACAACCTCAACTCACCCACCTTTGCCTTTTTTGCAGCACTAGGACTGTCCTCTAACAGCCCTCAGAGCAATGGGGCTCTTCCTTGGCAAGCCTCCACTCAGGCCCCACACGGAGTTTGCAACCTTCTGTGCAAAGACCTGATTCCCTCACTTCTCTTTGGAGAGTGTGGGCTTTCCACAAGGCCAATACAGAGAAAGAGGGCAGAAGAGTCCAAGCAGAATTGAGTTTAAGCAATAAATCTGGCTCCATATTGCTCCAAGTGAAGGTATTTGTAGCTAGGAGTTGTGGTTCAAGCCCATCTCTAATGCCTTTAAAAATACATGACACAATCCTATGAGTCTTTCATGCTAAGCACCACTCTCAGAGCTTTCATTTAATGGCTTTTCTTTCCTGCTCACAGCTCCCTGTCATCTCTGCAGCTTTTCACTGTGCAGTGCCAGAGCCATAAAGACCATACTATAAAGGGGCCCCCCAGCCTTTATCTTGCATATCACGACATCATGATTCAAATGTTACAGCGCTGCAACACAAATGTAACATCAATGTACATCCCATAACAGGCCCTAATCCGTCCCAGATTTGGTTCAGTGCTCACTTGCTCAGATCTCCTTGGACCACACATCGTGTGCCACTGTTTGTGTTCAGCACAAATGAAGCATCAGTGTGGAAATCTCATCAGCACACAAAAGTATGGTCAGATCAAGAGGAGCTAGCAGGAAGCCAACTCTGTATCTTTCCAGAAGACTCACCAATGAGAGTGTTTTATGCCCACGGTGCCTTCCTCAGAAGCACTGGAGCTCCAGTTTGCAAAGGCATTGGCTGTACCGGCCCAGGGCAGCCCAAGCGCACAGCACAGCAGGAGTTGTATTCCCAGCCGAGGGATGCCTGGCCTTGCATGGAGTGGCCAGGTCATGGGAGAGCTCACAGGCTGGTCCTGAGCTGATCCAACTGCTGCTTCAGCCACCTAAGAGCCCAGGGTGGAGTCATCCCTGGGGAGCAGCAGCAGGAGCCTCAGGTCCCAGCACTGCATTCCTGGGAATGTGGCAGGCATCCTCCATTCATATGCCACCTGAGCCCTTTCCCGGTTTGTTGCTAAACTGTCCTTGTGACAGGAGAGAGCTGTGAGCCATTCCCAGGTGAGCTCTTTCTTGTCCTTACCTCCTTTGTTGATTGTAGGGAAACTAGTAACAGTCAGCACATGCTCTCTTGCATTCTCAGGCATTGTTCATTTTATTGGGAGGAAAACGCTTTCTGTGCAAAATATTGCAAAGATGAACATCAGGTCTATATTAATATTTACATCGATGAATATTACAGAGCAAGGAAATAAAATTAAAAAACAAAACAACAAACCCTCCATCTTGATCACAGCTGCTGTGAAAGCCACTTTTCCAGCAGAGCTGGAAATCCTCCTCCCGTCCAAGTATTGATCGCTGGAAACATTCCCTGATCATGACATTCATTGAAAGGGCAAATGCTTTGAAAATACAATAGACTGAACAATTTTTCTTCACTTTCTTTCCTTCATCCTCCTTTTGGACTAAATGGAGTTTGACAGATTATTTTAATTAAACAACATCAAGTCCACAGTACAGCTATATGCTGCAATATGTGGTTATATATTCATCTTGCCCTGCACATTTAGTTCTCAGGCAATACTCAATATCACTGAAGTTAATCCAGAGCAACCACATTATTCTCCTGTGGCTTTAAGATGACCCTGTATGTGGTTTACCCATCTAACAAAAGAAGCAAACCATGTGTTTAAGAAAAACATGCTGAATCAGGGAGGTTTATGTTATTGTTAGGAATAAGAAATTGTGTTGTGGAAATACAGCCTGTAGACCCTCATTCCCTCTCAGTAGTTCCTATCCCATGCACTTGCATAACTTCTTGTCTCAAAACACTGTGTGATTCCAAAGGCTCCAGAAGCTTTGGGACAACCATGGACTTGCTAATGTTGGTTTTGCAAACATCATGCAAAGCTGACTGTTTTTCACACAAAAGTGGATAAAACAAACAAAGCTTACCTGATGTCAGGTATTCTCAGAATAACCACATTTTATTCTAAGCATAGTAGTTCATGTGGTAAGTTGACTGTGTGTTTAAACATGAGGTTCACTTGCAAACAATGCAGAGTGGGATCTCCAAAGTGATGGGGTGTGTCCCCAGTGTTGGTGGACAACACTTTGGGCATGAGATGCCAGAGTTGGAGAACTTGGTCTTTATGGACAAAAAGCCATGAAACCCCCCAATGTATCCATCAGGTATGATTGCCTGGAACGCTGCACAAGAAGAACTGCCTGCTGCACTGGCAGTAAGAAAAGAGTGTTCATGGCCCACCAGGAACATCTGATGTGTCAATTAGCATCAGCATTTGGGCTTGCCAACCACTACTGCGTTTATGCAATTGCCTGTGGAGAGGGAAGAAAGCCAAATGTTCATGACTAATTCCACCTGCTGAAATTACCTTTCACATTGTTGTGTCTTTCACATTTGTTACCTCTTTTGCAGCTTTAGGTCCTCCTGTTTATGACTTGGTTTTCTAGAGAAATTTAAATTCCTAATGTCTTTGGAACAGAAATTTTGGGGTTTGGGTATTCATCAAGACACCATATCTTGCTAATGAAGGTTAATCTGACCAATTTGACTACCCAGATGCAGAAATTTCAACTCCCCTGTCCCCTCTCCCACACATGTAGAAGAGCAGCAGATTTGGAGGCAGGTTGCTTGGCTCAAGTGAGGGCCAAGGCCACCAGCTCCAGGGAAAGTGTAACCTTTGGTGTGGTCCATGCAATCAGAGCCCTTGACCAGGGCACGCCTCAGCCCAAGAAATGGCAGTTTCTGGTCAAGAAACACTGAAGCTCTCTCCACTGCTGTTCTCCAAAGCAAAGTGTCTCTGCTTATTCTTTCAGACACGGGGTTTTGATACACCCCAATGTAGATGAGAAGCATGTATAGGAAATTAGATATATGACATTCTTTGAGTATTTTAAAGTCTCCTGCCAATTTTAGGTTCTACTGTCCTCCTTTTTCCTCTAGCAGGAGGATATTCCTTCTTCCTGCAACCCTGTGAGGACCAGCGCTCATTTTCTAAAACTATGCCTCAGCCTCAACTGGGCTTTAACAGCTATCTAAGTAATTGGGACACTAGTTTGCTAGCCCAAAAATAATTATTTTATGCTGTACAAAAATTAAAAGTTTCCATTTTCTGAGAAAATTAAATAAAATAGACAGAGCTGTCTTTAGGCTATGGGCAATGTGGATAGCCTATTGAATGTCATAGAAACTCTTAAAGGAAAACATTGTTTCCAACTGAAAACTCAAATGTCTCCTTTCAAAAAAGGTCACAGGAAATTTTCTTCTCTAAAAGCTAAATTCTTCTCTGAAAAATTGATGCAGATTAATTGAATTCAAGTTCAGAAATAGCTCCAGACCCCCACCTCCCAGCACAACTGCCTCTATGGCTATTTCTTGCCATCTTAAATTTTCTGCCACCTCCAGCTCTAGGTTATATAGTCCCCACCCTGAGAATGCATTTGAGAGGGGTTGCATTATCAGGGTGGAGATACACAGGTGTTTTGCTGTAGGCTGCTTCCCAGCCCTGTGATTTGCTGCTTGTATCCACACCTCAGCACTCTTCAAGGACTCCCAAGCTGATCTGCTGTTGTGGAACGGGGAACTCCTGGTCTCTTCCATGCCACCATTTTGGTTTGCCATCCCATTTGTCCATTGGGGTGAGGCTGCAGGAGCAAAACTCAGGGAGCAGATATGGAGCAGGTACAGGTTCTGCAGTCCTGTGAATGCTGAAGGTCTGTCTTGCGTTTCTCAAGCCCTCATGCCAGAGAAAAGGGCCATCTGTGGATTTTGGCACATATTGAGTTCAGGCCTCGATTCCTTTCTACACGGATGTTTTTATCTAACAGAGAGCAATAAATAACTGTCAGATTAAGCATGGCCATGCAAATGTTACTGTACTCAAATTGTAAAAGCTCCCTTTCATGTGGGTGCCCTCTGAAACAAGGCGACCCTTCCCAGCCCTCAGTTACGCTCAGCCTTTCTCTAATCACTCTGTTTCGGATGTGCAGCTTGCTGTGAAAGACAAATGACGGGAGCTATTAAACTCTGTCTTGTTGTGAGTGTGCCCAGTTGTAATATTGCAATTACAGACAGGACAGGAGTTTGCTGGGAAATGAGGGCTGGGCAAGGATGGCTGGCCTCTGGTAGCACTGCACACCTGGCACCGGCAGATCAGCCCAGACCACCTTCCAAATGGGTCTGCCAGGGCTGTGCAGGTGAACAAGCCGGGGCTCACCAGTGCTCATGCCATGCCAGGATGGAGGGGAGCCCTGGGAAGGGCCAGGAGTCCCCCACAACTGGAACACATCTTCATCCATGGAGCTGAGTCACGGTATAGCTAATGGAAGAGGTGGGGGGAGTCCACAATCCCCCTTGCTCCCTGCAGCTCCCTCACTGCCCTGGGAGGGTTTGGGTATCACCTGCATCCTGGAAAGCTAGGATAAGGCAGGCAGGAGACATAGAGGAGCATTTCAGCGACATCTGAATGTTTTGTGAGGTGGCCACTGCCCGGTGAGGGCAGCTTGCACTGTGACTGCACCACTCTGCACTCCCTGCAGCACAGAGTGGGTGCCTCGACAGACACCCAGGAACACTCAGGGGCACCCAGTAGCATCCAGGGGCGTGTCCAGGGTGGGTGGCAAAGCTTCCGAGGGTATCAGGATGCCTAGTCTTCATTAGAACTTTTTCAGTCATTTTTCAGAAAAGATTTGCCTTTTTGAAAAGGAGGCTTTCTGTATCTGCAAGGTGTTAGCAGGGACTCTTAAGCGAGAATAAATAAATGCTGCCAGGAATTGTAAATTAAAAGTGATAATTGGAAGAGCTATATTGGAGCATATTTGCCACATACCCACTTGCTCACCTGCTCTTCATTAACACAGTTCAACATCCTAGATTCAGTTAGGAAAAAAAAAAAGATAAAATGCTTTTTAATCCCCACTCCCAGCCCCCTTCCTGCTACTTGGATGCTAATCAGGATGAAGCCGGAATAAACCAAGGGCAGGCACTGGGGCAGGCAGATGTCTCACTCGTGGGCACACTGAACCACATGCTCTCCTTGAACCACATCCCACCAAGCACTGAGAGCACCCTAACCACACCTGAGCCCCTTCTGCTGCCTCTGCAAGTGCTCGGCCTCTGCAGGGGCTGCAGCTGCTGTATGCAACACACAGGGTGCATTCATCTTGGGTTCACCACAGGGACTCATATATTTAATCTGAGGGAGTCCTTGGCCTCTGGCAGTCAGGAGTGTCAAGGTTGCTGCTGCCACAGAGATGGATGCAGGTGAGTAATCTGCGTGATGGGGCTGAATAAATAAATTAATGGGAATCTAGTATCCATAAAATAAAGGGAAATAAAATATAGGTTAGCTTTTACGAAGGTCACAGTTTTGCAAGAAGGCAGTCTCCAGAATGGCTGATGGAACTTAGCAAACACTCAATAGGGTTTGGAAAAGAAATAAATTGAATTATTTCTTGCCCACTGTATGTTGAATTGTTACAAATCTGGATGTAGCAAATCTTTCCATGATACAGAACTATTGCACTGTAGTTCACAGGGTTGCAAAGGCATTGCCCACTATCAGATTTCATTTGTAAACTACCTGAAGGCAGAATTTAACAATTACATTTATTTGTTTATACACCAAATGAGAATTGACTTTTGCCTGGCTTTTCTGCAGAAAATAACTTGATATTAAAAAAAAAAGCAATACGTCTCATTTCTTTAGAAAGGGGACTGTTTATACACATAATGAAAGAGAAAATGAGAAAATGCTTAGAAAAACAGATGGGTAGATATCAACGAAAGATAATAGCAGGGATAAAAGATGAAAACTATGAAAAATATTAATTAGATAATTTCCTCAACAAAAGACATCAAACTGTACCAATATGGGGAGTGCATGGTGGTAATGATTTGCATTGTGATACGATCACAGTGTCCCAGTAAGGGATTAGGGCTTCGCTGTGTCAGTGCTGCAAAAGCCTATCTTTGTGAGGCAGCTTCAGATCTCCTAATGAAAGGAGCTATGCAGTGATAAATGGCATTATGTGCTTGCAAGGTTATTGTTACCTCAAGGTCACTGTTGTCACTTCCCTCTCCCTACCATCATGAAAGCCAATGCTATTAAAACTCAATCACAGTAACAGGGAGGGAGCTTGCTAACACACAAAATGCACGTTAAGAGACCCTTTGCTGGGGTAAAGCCAGGATTAAGATTTTAATTTTCCAAGACGTTGTTTGTGAACACCATGGCAATGACCCACCTTCCCTTGAAAATTTGCCACTGGATGGCTGCACATTTCACACCTGCAGGCAGAGTATTTTGAAGACATTTTCCCCAGAGATGCTGTGCCGGCCATGCTGATTTCCATCTGCTCTCGCTCTCTAGCCAGCAGGTCATGGGGGCTTTGTGCTGTCCCCAGCCCTGTGAGCCACTCAGGGGTAAGCACAGCTTCAAAGCACCTGTCCTGACAGTGTGGGTCCCTGGCACCTTATCAGGTGCGCAGGGATGCTCAGTGGCTCAGTCAGGACAGTGCCAAAGCCCAGGTGGATTCAACAGACACTCCTATTAAAAGTCTTCTCATTATGCTGCCAGCATGTTCACCTGATTCTCCTTTTCTGTTAAGAAAATTTCCATCTCTTATTTTCATGGGTGGTCCTATCCACATTTAACCATTTCCTAAGACATTGGGGTTAGATCCTGTTACAGTTACACCAGGCTGGGTAGTGCTGGAGCAAACAGGATACAGAAGGAATCCTGCAGCTCAAGGCTGGAGGACAACTGAGTTCTGTCTGGAATGAAAGCATTGAGATCTTTAAAAAAAATTGCAACTAATTAAAATTTAAAATTAGTTGACAATTTGACAGATACTGACACATGGATCTCAAAGCAGGAAGTTATTTTCAGTCATTTATGTGTCTGAATGCAGGGGCTGCTTCTCCATGTAATGTGCTAACTAGAAAATCTGATTAATTGAATGATGGTAATTTAGTCCGAAAAATGAAGGTATTTATCAACAAATCTCAAGTATTTATTGTTGCACAAATACAAAGGCAATACAAAGACTGCCATATATTACTGATCAATAATCTAACATACTTTTTTTCTGAGACGAATGACAAAATGTTTTTTGTCATAACCTGCTTATGCTATCACAACATGCAGTTTGGAGCAGTGAGACATGTTTTGCTGGAATTAAGAAGTCATAAAATTGCATAATATAAAGATTAGAGGCTGTGAACCAAATTTTCATTCATGAAAATGTTAGCTGCTGACTGAAATCAGGTGAGAATTTAGTCCACCAATTAGAACCAGTTGGACAGAGGAGAAATTGCTGCCCAGGATTTGCTCTGCCAGTGAGTATTAACAGCTTGCACACATCTCAAATCGTTGCCATGTGGTGGCCCATTCCTGTGCAAAGGGAGACTAAGGCTGAGGACCCTTACAGGTTTTAGGAAGTTGAGCTATCTCAGATGAAAAGAGCTCTGGACTCCTCCATGGCACCAATTACTTTTGTGACTCTGCAATTCTAAAGGGAGAAGAACTCCAGGTGCCTAGATGCTCCTGAGTGATCCAGCACAACCTCTCCAGAACAAAGGATGCTTACAAGCTTGGAACGAACCAGAACACACACAGGTAAGGGAATGAGAGCTGAAGTGTTTTGCCAAGGTCAGCTCCAAGTCTAGTGCTCTTTGGCTTCCCATCACAAGTTTCATGCATGCAATAAAACAGAATCTCAAATCTTGTGTCTGGTTCTCATTCCCTCTGCTCTGCTTCCAG
Source organism: Tichodroma muraria (assembly GCA_013390105.1). Taxonomy (NCBI): domain Eukaryota; kingdom Metazoa; phylum Chordata; class Aves; order Passeriformes; family Sittidae; genus Tichodroma; species Tichodroma muraria. The sequence goes on from WAAG01091171.1 coordinate 34,251, forward strand.
TGATGGCTGTTCAGAACCTGAAAAGATTTCCTCATATTTTTTCAGAAAAGAAAGCAAACAGTAGTCTTCATTTTTCCCTATGTCAAGAAAAGCAAAAAGGTGTTTTAATGACCATTGATAGCTTAAAATCTTGAGGCAGTGGTTGTGCCATTAAAAAATGGATGCAGTGATAAGCAGAAAATGTTACATAAAAAACACATCACCTGCAGCTCTCCTTCAGAGATGCACCCTATCAATACCCAAGCATTACAGATTTCACAAAGAGAAATCTGTAATGCTTGGGTATTGATAGTTGTTGTATGTGTCATATTGAATATATTGCAGCATTTGGGTATTGCAGGAAGGAAAATGGAAGACAGTTTGTGGCCAGACTTTGAATAATCTCTGCACGCAAGGTTTCATGACACCATCTCTTCTGCATACATGAGAGAGGAAAAGCGTTTTCAAAAAATGAAAATCAAATGTACTGGAGACCACTGGGCCTTTAGGCAAACACATATATATATCAGAATGTTGCTACTTAATATTTAAAATTATTTGCATCATATTAGCAGAATTTATGAGTGATACATTCAGGTGTCAGTGTGCATAAACCTGTATTGATTAAAATAATATCTAAGATTCACAATGAAGGCGCAGTCTTACCCCTGGGGATTAATAACCATTTGAGAGGTGTGGATGGCTCAAGGTGCAGTCAAGGACCATTAACCCCACTTTGTCATTAATACACAGAAAATGTTCTGTACCAAGGTCATTATCACTGCTATAAACTCTAAATGGAAAATTACATAGGTGTATGGATTTTTTTGTTACAGCTGATGCAGACTTACTTGGTGTGTACAAAGCATGACTCAAGCATCAAGACTGTTCAGGAGTCTCCCAGGCTTGTCTGAACCATTTCTCAACATTTTGCTTTGCCTTTAATTAACTGCACTCTTCAGCCTCATTTATCTATTTGTGTCATGCCCAAGTGGAAAGAGCATTTCTTAATAGTAACTAACATCTAAAATAATTTCTTACAACTTTGAAGGTGAGATGCATTTTCAATATTCTTTTGAAAGAAAAATCAATTGAGAATTCCTTACTTTATCCCTTCTCAGATGCCCCGGTCTCAATTTAGAAGCTCTTCTGTTTGCCTCACATCACAGAGAGGTGCATATTTTGCTAGCAGGAAGGATAGGGTAGTCACAGCCTGTTAGCAAAATATACACCTCTATAACAGGGAAGGCTAAATATAAGAAATAACGGATGTTTTTTTGCAAGGCAGGATATAAGCAAACAAACATAAAAATGGTTCAAAACCAACTACAAATATTAAAGAGGATGTAACAGATTCCACAGCATTCTTGGCAGATTATCCCAGGAGAAAATATGAAGTTTATATATACATAGAGCTGCGTGCATGTCTGTATTAGTGGTTAAATTTAATGTGGAGGACATTCAGTGTATGTATAAGAATACAGGTGATCTTATATATAATATCATGTATATATGATCTTATATATAAGGTGATCTTAGTAACTGCATAGCTGTAGTTTGCTTCAGATTTTAGACAAATCAGCATTCAAATATCTTTTTTAGAGAAGAAAAGAAATACTGACACCAAAAATAAACCACCATTTATTGCTGAGTGAAATTTGGGGTTCTTCAAGATATTACATAATTTATGTATTAACCTCTAGTTAAGGTTTGTACATCAAAGGATTTTACTCTTTTTTTGAAGATCAGGGTACATTTCTAATATTTACAGGTAATATTTCATGTTTAGTTTACCACAAGAGCGGAACTGAATACTTTACTTGGGATTGTGTGCACACATCAGAGGGATGTTCCATGATGTTTGCAGTGGGAGAGAGGCAGGTATTTATCATAAATGTCCGCCTGTCCTGCTTGCCCTGCTGTTTACACTTGCATTATTGTGAGCAGCTGGAAAAGACTGCTGCTCTCCAGAATCAAGTGCCTGACTTCCCTTGGTGCTTCACTGCTCAGAAAAAATTTTATTAACAATCCTTTGTCAAATTAGAAGGGAACACAAAGGGAGAAAAGAGAACTACTATTCAAGGGGCTGCTCTGGGATGCCATCAATTCCTTCAGAGAGTGAGATATAAGATATGGAATACACTGTAAAATTTCCAATAACCAGAGATTTGGGAGGGTCTATCAACGTGTTGAAGGATTAAAATTTGAAAGAAAAAGAGAAAGGGAAAGGGAAAGGGAAAGGGAAAGGGAAAGGGAAAGGGAAAGGGAAGGAAAAAGCAGAGTGGGCTCCATCACCTGACTGTCACTAGGGTCAAAGTGCCACCCTGAGCAGGGGAGGGGAGTCTCAGCCTGCCCAGCAGCAGTGCTGGAGAAGGGGGCTGGGGGCAGCTGGCCACCCACAGGTTAAGCATGAGCTGGGAGGAGGGTGGAACCTCAAGGATGGGTCTCGTATCTATGACAGAGTGTATGATTGTTGTCACCTGCCACCCGGCACAGTGCTGGCCACAGATGGAGGAACAACATTTTGCAGAAGGTGGAGGCAAAGTGTAAGGAATCCAGAGGAACAACAAGGTAGGAAGGTAAAACTTTAGCAAACACAACCTATTTGGTATCAAAAGAACTGAGTCTGTTTTGTCCAAACCTCCATCTTCAGGTATGCAGAAGGTTGTTTACAGCAGACAGTGGTATATTGTTCTCCTTCTCCAGTGAGGCAGCACAAGAGAAGAAACTGGCTCAGTTTGCAACCTCAGATTTGGAATTAGGCTCAGATTTAGAAAAACTTTTTAATGATAAGTCTACACAAGGCTGCTTGGACTTTTAACCTTCTAACCTTTTAACCTGGCATCTTTTCCAAACAATAAGAGATCACCACCTGTCAAGATCAACTTTCCTTTGGACTGTACCCAGAGCAGGAAGGAAGACTCCAAAACTTCTCAGGGTCCTCTCAGTCCTGCTTCCCCTCAGGTCCCTGACTCCATGACAACAAATGCAAAAGTTCCTTTCCAAGAGTGACAGACGCAGACTCATGGCTGTCTCAGGGTGAGTCTGCTAGATGCAAGCTATAAACAAAGGTAGGGATGAGAATCTGCCACTATCATGTGCTGTCAAAAAATGTTCAAAGATTTAAAAGACCTGCCTGACTCATAAAGGAAAGACACTGTCCTTCCATCTAAGCTTGACCTCAGTCTGTAGGGCTACATGAAATACTATAGATTAAGTGGTTGCAAATCTATCCTTGTCAGCAGTAAAGGACATGCTACAAATCAGCCACATTCACTCAGTTTCCCTCTGCTGACATTGAGGTAAAAAACTGTGTCTGGTTTGTCCCTCATGGTCTGAAGCAGAGAGGAACTGTTTCTTGAAGATAAGTTTCAGTACCAATGTGATTCAACATGAGTTTGTAACTGCCAAAATGTTTTTCTTCACGGTCTGTATTTGTAGACCTAGAAGTCTGGGTTTTTTCTAGGAAATTCCCATTTTGTGCCACTTTCCTTTAGCCTTATACTGTGTTGGATACGGTATGAATTTCTGAATAGCTGAATTTCAGCTTGTCTGATGATGGTGTAGTTGAAACTTACGCAATTAATAATGCTGTGAATAAATAAGCAATTCATCTACAATAGTTGCCAGTTTTATTTACACAAGTGTCGCTTCCATGGAATTGTGACAAATATGCACGTTGTGTGGTCCAGCTATCATGTGTCTGCTTCATTTTCAGTATACCATATTCGAGAGCTTGGGCTGACATACCTTGGAGTCTGCCAGCAATTGTCCCCTTCTCGTTAGATACCACGAGACTCTTTGGCATTCGAGAGGGCAGCCTTCTCAACAGGTTTTAGGTGAGGGCTGCCTTTCAAAAAAAGAATCTGACCATCCAAAAGCAAAGAGAAATGTTGGTATCCAAAAAACTTAGAATGTGGATATGCAATTAATTTAACATGTATCTTAAGCATATGTCATGGGAATAACAAATCCATCGTTTTTAATGGCCTATCTGTTTTCCCCTGTGATTGGAATTCAGTTACTTTCTTGTATCGAAGATCTTGTGGCATTAAAAAGTCCTACACTCTGCCTCAAATGTGTGCAGATTTATTCTTACTTGTATTAACATATATTTCCTTGGGATATACAGTACTGAGAAGAGGCACTTATCACCCAGCACGTGATGGGGACAGAAATTGAACTGCAAACATCACAGGATTTTGGGTAGTGTCTCTGGTTATCCGGTGAAGGAAGAGAAAGTGGACCTGAAGATCCTGGCAGCATTTCTGTTACCTGACCTTAGATATCCCTCTATACAGCAGCCTGATGGTCAGGTGAAAAGCAGAGATATTTAGGTGACAAAAATGTTCCAGATTTAAGTCCTGCCTGAAAGCAACACAGCAAAGCCCCTCTGTAGCTGAGACTTAACAGTTCACAGAGGAAAAATAAATGCCTTAGTCACCCTCCCAGCCTTTGAGCTAGGTAAGAACAGAGTTACAAGATCCCATCCCATTTGCTTAAGTGTTTCTGTCACCATTTTTGCCCTGCTGCAGCTGGGAGCAACCACACAAGCCTGACAAGGAGCCACAATGCTCCTGCCTGCTAACCCCGTGGCAGGGTGAGACAGGCAGCCTCACACCCACATCCCTCGCTGTGGGATCAGTCAGAGACCTAGAGGAGACATCAGGAGCATCCTGTCTGACTTTTGGGATGCAGATTGGGCTACATGAACCAAAAGAAAAAACATAAAACAGCTGGTGCCCCTAGCTGATGGTAGCCCCTGAGCAGAGCTCCACAGCTCTGGCCCTGGGAAAGCACCAGAACTGAAGTCTCCCAAATGACTGTCCCTCTTCAATTCAAATACTAGGTTTTCATTCAGCAAAGTTCTCATACAGTTGGACCTTGAGTTATTTGGTTGGGTTATTTGCCTGAAAGGAATAATCTTGCATCTTCTAACAGTTGTGATTTCTCTGCTTCATTGATTAAAACACCTCTTTTCCGCTATTTTCTTTCCAGCTACACACCCCACCCCCACTAATTAAATAGCTCCAACCCTCACAGCCGTGAGACTTCAATGGCTCAATAACATCCCGAGTCAATGTGTTGCAAAGCTGCTTTTTAATTCATTCTTCATGCAAATGATATACAATTAGACCTGGGTAATCTGCATTCCTTCTGCAAATGCTATTGTTAATAGGATTTAAGAAAAAAAAAACCCTTCAGCTTAACAAATCAATGGCACATACAGGCTATCAGATCAGTTACTCCTTAAACCTTTTGGATGGCCAGACATATGGGGCAAGCAAGCAATGATTATAACAAGGCCTTGCAAGGGTACTTCGTGGTGCTTGGGATGTCTGACTTCTGAAGCTTTCCACTCTGTTTTTTCTCCCAGTGCTGCTTGCCTACTCAGGTCAGGAAAGGGGAAAGAGGATCCCTGAGGAAAAGGTCAAACCTTTAGGACATTCATTAGAGATTGCCAAGAACTGGGGTTTCCTCAAAGCTTTCTTTCTAAACTGAACTGGATTCTTCAACAAGGCCCCAGCCCTTAGGACAGGTTTTTACCTGCTAACAAAGAGACAGAGGGAAGATACAGGGAAAAAAAACATCCCCTGTTCAGGCATGCCAGGCTGCTGTGGAGGGCTGCTGCGTTCTGCCTCACAAGGAAAATTCTGGATATGCTGACAGACATTTTCAAGTTTCACTTCCAGTTCAGGTATCGCAATAAGTCTCTCAAAAGGGAAATTTTTTTTCTTCTAAACCTTGACCAAGGTAAAAAACAGTGTCCAGGACCCCCAGGCACAGTCTCTGCCTTCCTCGACAGGTAGTGGAAGGCTGCATGGTCTTTCCATGCGATTAAGGTACGTGGGGGAGAGCTATGCCTGTTATCTGTGAGAAAAAATGGATTCAGCAGTCTCACAGCCCTTCAGTAGCCTGCAAAGAAGCAGAGTTGGGCAAGGACTGCCAAAGTGGGAAGGGTCCTGGGACTGGAGTGAGTTCACTCTCACATAAATATTCTTGCCTTTCTCTTCAACATCGGAGCGCCCATTGTTTGTGCAGTGTGACACATCAATAAAGCTGAGGAATTAAAGTTCTCCGTCCACAGGGCATGAGCAAAGCAAGCAAGGTACACAGACCTTCTCCATGATGAATCTCTCCTTTCATTCAGCATTGGCCCCCTAGTCAATAAGAGCACCAACTGTGATGAGGGCCCCAGTCCATCTGGAACTATTCATTTGGGTCACCAGATGATATGGACTTTCAATCCCTGCCAAACTTGTCCTGATTTGCACAAGGGACCAGATGCAAAAAGGCTCTGTATCCCAAGACAAATCCTCTCTTGTCACATCCATAGCAGATACACTCACAGGCATCTCACACTGGGATATCACAAGCTTCTGCAGCCAGAAAATATTATCCTTCATTATGCATATACCTTCCAGTACAAACACAACAATGACTGATGTGCCTTGACAGCTCTCCTCTCTTTCCTTCTCCCCTGATGCATTGCTGAGCAATGAGAAGCAGGCTCTCGGGGAAAAGTTTGCATGAAAAGTGATAACATGAGAATGTCAGCATTCCTGGAAAGCATTTGGGCAGCATCAGTCAACAGAACTGCCTGCAGGCTTAAAAAAAGCATGGAGCTCTTCTTAGACCTCAGAGCCTGGCAACTGCATCTCAATCGCACGGAGACTCTTCAGCCTTGCAGGAATCAGCTCTTTTTCTTTTTTCAGCCAGAAGGTATGTAGGACACGAGGAGTAGTAGGGTACCATTTTTCATTAATTAAATAGAAAAATGCTTGGCACATTTTTTTTAAGTTTTCCACCAGCCTTCAGCGCAGAGGAGAACCTTGTCCCACTTGCACCACAGGCAGGCTCCACACACCCACCCTTACCCAGAGCCCACAAGGTTGCTTGTCTTAGCCCTCTCAGCCTGGAAAATGTATAAACTAAATGAACAGGACAAAAGGACAGGCAGA
>WAAG01091173.1:7613-35966 GCA_013390105.1 Tichodroma muraria
CGGGAGCAGGATGCCGAGTCCTGAGTCAGTTCTTGTATTCCTCCAACTTTCTGCATGACTTCAGGCAAAGTACCCGATTCCTGGTGTTAAAACAGATTAAGGAAATATACATCTCCTGAGATTTTTGGAAGCTTTTTTTATTAAGGTTTGCATATTGAAGTACTCAGAAAAATATCATTAGATAAATACGAAATTGTTAAGTGATAAGTTAAAATTGTTTGACTGCTGAATGTAAATGAGAGAGCAGCCTAAAGGAAGTACTCATTTGAAATTGACTTAATAGCATACAGCCTATAGGAGACATATAGAATCTACTGAAATGTGTAATCCAAGGCAAGTATTTTAGGTTTTTTTTAATTAGAGTTGTTGTTCTGAGGAGTGTCCATGTGATTCCAGGGTGATTATTGTTTTTGCCACCGCAGCAATGTGTATAGTACTCCTGTGGATTTTACTGCAAGGGCCGTGCTTGTTTTGCAAAACATGTTTGCAAAATTCAGGAAAATACTGAACAAGTCAAAATCTTAGATTTTATTTAATGGGCTGTTCCAGATGGTCTGATGCAAAGGATAATGTCAGCATTTATCGTATACTGACTGTGGAAATGGTGTTTTCTTGCCTTTCTGTCTTCAAGTTTAAGGCAATTTTCTTCTTCTTGTAGGTGACTTTGCACCCAGCTGTGAAGACACATCTCACAGAAGGAATATATCACATCCTTGACCTTTGCATAGAACGGGACATCAAGTTCTTAAGTGCATCGCTCCCAGCAGGTGTGAGGGAAGTCTTTAAGGATCTGTATAATGATTACAACCACTACCACAAAGCAAAAAAACAGGGGGAGGAAAAGTACACTGCGTGATGAATCCTGCCTGGCGCTGCGTGATCAGTTACGAATTGATCTTGCAGCACTCAGAAGATGCTCAGTTGCTGTTTAGTTTGGGATGATGAGTAAGATGGAACCTGAGGAGGGTCCTAAACATGGGTTGTATTTATTCCTATACAGCTGCCTTCATAATGGGGAAAAAGGGAACTGGGGAGGGAGGATATGCTGTGCTGTTGATTCTGGTCCTGCGTTGTGCCACAAATGTCAGAACTGCTGTGCCTCTGCTGGCCCCTGGTGAACTCTCTGGGAGCCTTGGGGAGCTCACTGCAATTTGGCAGCAGATGTCAGGCTTCAGGCTTTGGCACATCATGGTGCTTTCCTGTGGAAGCAATAGTTTGGTCTAAAAGCCGGTGAGGGATATAACCCCTGCTTTTGCTTACGTGGTAAGCAGAATTAAAGCAGTTACAGCGCTTATTTTTGTACTCTGTTACCTTACATTTTGTAACTGAAGAAATTTGTTGATGTTGCACAGCTGTACAGTAGGTTACTGTGCAAACCTGCGGAAGTAACAGTAAAAAATATGAAAGATTGTATCTCTTTGCTTGATTGTCTTTGCTGTCCAGTCCAGCCCTGGGCAACCTGGTCTGACCTATTGAATTTCCTTCCCAGCTGTATTATCCTGTGATCTCATGGTAATCAAAGACTGACTACCTGGAACTCTGGTCGATTTACTGTCATAAAGCAATTACACTTAATCATCTGAGCTGTGGTCACTGTCAGTGTACAGTTTTAGCTTGTGACAAATGTTGGTTACTGCTGTTACTATCTGAAACCCTTCTTAGTCTAAGCTGAGCCTTTTTGCTTTGCATTCATGGTTAAGAGTAAGCCCTTGACTTCTTGCAGCTCAGCTCAGCTTCTGACAGGAAGCTTTAGCAAGTTTTATCAAATAGCTCCCTTTCATTAGCTAAACAACAGAAGTTGATTTTTTTGAAAATGATACATACTAAAGATCTGAACTTTTATGTAAGTGGTGAAACAGTCTTCACACATACATGTAGGTAGTAGAAAGAACCCAATACTCTCATATGATTATCTGCTTTAATCTATAGATAGAGGGTGGGCAGAGGGAGACTGGAATGTAGCTTACACTTCTCTGGGTCCTTCTGCCTCATTGCAAGGTCTAAAGGATGGAGTTTGTCTGGGGCAAAAGACTCCGTGAGGCTCAGATGAGGGAGGTGACCAGGGCTCGCCAAACTTCATCCTTTGGACTGGGGATGACCCTCCTCTCATCCTGAAAAAGCATATTGAAGGGCTTTGATACTGTGCAAGCACTGTTCAGAAATAATAGTGCTATGTTATTAACACTGTTCTAGTCACAAGTGCAAACCACAGTGGCATGTAGGCTTGCCATGAAGCAAGTTAACTCTTTCCAAGCTGGATCCTGGATCCTGTGCACCACTGGACCACTTCTGTATTTTATTTCATGTGGGCCAGCAATGGGAAGGGAAATTACTTCTGCCCCACTAGGAAGTGAGACAGTGACATATGTCCCAGAAGGGAAACTTGTAGGAGCTGGGGGCATCCAAAGGGGCACCAAAGAGGGGAGGTCTCCAGGGTGGAGACAGTTAATGCACTTGAAAACGAAGGAAGGTTTTGAGCACTGGGAGAGGATGTGGAAAGAACAGCAGGAAAAAAAGAGAGCTGGGTTTGGAGCGGGGGAGGAAGGAAGTGAGGGAGGAAGGAAGTGAGGTAGCATCTCTGGCGTGTAAGTGTCAAGGCTCCCCTGATGCAGCCATATGGTGCAAGCCACACACATAGCTCTAAAGCTTCTGAATGCAGACTACAGTAAATAACATTAGCTAAAAGACGTTAACTAGTTGACTTAGATCAGTTTTATTTCATTAATACTAACTTTTAAAATGTTACAAATAATTAATTAATTATTACTTAATTTTAACCTCTTGGCTTGGAAATGAAAATGTGTAACTGACTTAGATGTACAGGGGTGATGGAATTAACAAACCCCCACTACCAAAAGGGCACGGTGCTTGAATGAATGAAAATCTGAAATCCTGCCACAATTAAACCTTTATTTCAAGCACCCCGTGCAACTACCGCTTATCCCACAGCCCCCCTCCTCCTTGCAAAGCAGCGGAGTTCTGAAGCACAAAGCAGCATTTCTGTGTAGAAGTGACAAAGGGGTTAAAAGGAAGGCTGTCTTTCACTTGCTAATCCCAGGTCTTTGTCCAAGAACTGCTCCGGGGTTTTTTTTTAGCTAGAATAAATTAAATCACTGGCAGAGGACCACCTGCTGAGAAAGCAGGCTTTGTACTCCCGAGTGCATTCCCACGTGGGTGCAGTTTTCCTCTGTTGTCACACGATGGGGCCATCCTGCAAGGGTACGAAGTACCGTCTTAAATCAGTTTTGGAGCCTTTCCTCCTAGGCTGGGTTAGTTTACGATCTCTGAACATCACGATGGTAAAGGGTTTGGAAGAAGCACCAATCTCAGGGGTAAAAGCCAGGAATCACGACGTTTGTTTCACTGGAACGTTCCTTTGTGCGAGTGAATCTCCAGGCCTTACAGGCTTCTGCAACAGATGTTCTTGGCCAGATTTCCAATTGTTGATGCAGCACATCTCTTCCGAGGGCTATTGCTGCAGCATGGACAGAAATTCCTCTTGGAGGCTGGGAGCTCAGGGTCCTGCTGGCTGTGCCACTGGCTCAGCCTGTGACTCTGCGTGCGGTGTTTTTTACTGGTGCATGGGCAGTGCCCAAGTCTGCTGTGCCAAAAACTGGCTCAAATACCAATAAACAGGAAAGGCAAGAAGAAGAGTCAAGACTAACAAGAATCATGCTGGGTTTATTTACCCCTTAATTTCTGTGTAGCTACTGTGAAAAGCAGCTGATTTTTTTACTTACCTGGTGGTGGGGCATAATGCTTGATTTACCTTGCAATTGTGGATAGAAATATCAAAGAAGATGACGGTTTAAGACATTAGAAATTGTGTTACTTATTCAAAAATTATTTTTCCTGATCATACCTTTTGGGAAGAGACTATGTACAGAGTACTTTCCTTTAAGCTTAAAATGAATCACTAGCTTCCTGTTTGTTTACTTGATGCAGTTCCAGAGCTTCTGGATAACAGAAGGCTCCTTCCAAAGCTACCTTCATGGGTTAAAACATAATAATATGGATAAAGAAGTACTTTGAGAGATTTCTATACCACTATTGCTGAACCATTAAATGTCTCCAGTAACACAGTTTAATGATGATACTGAACTGAGTGGGGAAGTGGACACTTGGGGCAGGGGAGCCAAGCTACAAGAAGACCTGGATAGGCTGGAAGGCTGGGCTGACAAAAACCTTATGAAGTTCAACAAAGACAAACATAAGATCTTGCACCTGGGAAAACATAGTCCAAGAGTCCAGCACAGGCTGGGATCTGCCCATGTGGGGAGCAGTTCTGTGGAAAAGGACCTGGGGGGCCCAATAAACAGTAAGCTCAGTATGAGTGAATGTGGGCTTCTGTGGCAAAGAAATCCAATGAGATAACTCAATCCCATCAACAAGGGCATCACCACCAGAGAGAAAGAAGTCCTTATCCAACTCCATTCAGTGCTTATCAGGCCATACTAGGAATAATGTGATCAATTTTATTCCCTGCTATGCAAAAGAGATGTGGGCAGGCTGGAGAAGGTTCAGGGAAGGGCCACAATGATGACCAAAGGACAGGGAAGCTTTCCGTGAGAGGAAAGGTTGAGACAACTGGGTTTGTTTAGCCTTGAGAAAATAAGGTTTAGAGGGAGACTTTATCACTGTGTTCCTGTATTTAAAGGAACAAAAAGGGTGGCTACAAAGATGAGGACTTCCATTTTACAAGGAATCACATGGAAAACACAAAGGCTAATGGTAAAACTGGGGACATTCCAATTGGACACAAGAGGAAAATTCTTCATAGAGAGAACAATTGGCCATTGGAGTAATCTCCCCAGGGAAATGGTGGATTCCTCAACATAGAACATTTTTTTTTTTTCAGTTAAATGACTGCTTGATTTTTTTTATGAGAAACACGCAAAAGTGCCATTGTAGGCAGTACTGACATTTGCTGCTGTATGATCAGTGGTGTATTCTGCAAGCAGTCAAAATTTCCAAAAAGGAAGAGGCTCCTGTTATTGTACCTACCCAGTAGTATTTATGTCACAGACAACTGGAAGTGAAACCTGACTTGCTATGGAGCAGTACTGATTTGCATTCACATACCTTTTTAAAAAAATATGACAGTTTTATTTTGTTTTTAAGTTGACTTTAAAGTCTGGAAAATTTGTGAAAGTGTGTCCCTGTTACCCTCTCAGAAGTTTTAGTCTAGGAGAGCCCTCTAGCAAACCCATTGGTAGTTCTTCAAGGGAGTCTGGGAAGAATAAATAAATGCCCTCCAAGTGACTAAGCTGTATTGCCATCCCTTTACTTCCAAAGAAGGATACTGACATTTTTGTAACTATTTCTGAAGATGGTGGCAAACAAAAATGACCAAATCACTTTTGTTTTTTTGTAGGAATCTTCTAATGCAAGCATAGAGTGGCAAGAGGTACAGGCATGCCATTGTTTTCAAGTGGTGACTACTTGGTCCTTTCTAGGTGTGGACTTGTTTATTTCAGGAGAGCTTCTTTCTGACATGTGCTGCTGAGGCTTCTCTTTTAAGATTGGTGGAGAGCAATTTCTGCCCCAAAGCAGTTCTCATTATTTTAATTACGTTTTGTATAAGTTGGATTCAGAATTGCTTCTTGAAAGAAGTTCCACAGATGATCTGCTCCGAATTAAACCTCTGCTTGTGGAGGCTGCTCCCCTCTTTCCAGCTGGGAAGTCACTGTAATGCCTTTTCTGTTCTTCCCCACAACCAGAGGACAGTGTGTTTTTGCTGATAGCTGGCAGAAAGGATTTGGAAAGCAAACAAAGAATAAAAGGAGGGGAAAGGTTCCTGTTAATTCATCCGTTCAAGTTTTCTGTTAGGTTCAGGTGTCCCTGCTTTTATTTTTACAGCCTCTGCTTGAGGGATTGGTTCTCGAGGGTTTCACAGAGCTGTGCTGGGGCTGTTCAGGAATGTGCACAAAGCTGACACACTGCTGTCCTAAGGATGACAACCATGGGCTGCTTCTGCTGTAGGAAGGGAGAGAAGAAAAAGAGCAGGAGTGGAGGTCTAGGATGCATCCAGTCTATTGGCAAGACTCTGCTGAGATGACTTTATTAATGATTTAATTTTGGGTAGGAATCAGCAGCTTACAAGACAGAAGTTTCTGGTAGCTGAAAGCAGAGCAGCTTTGAAAACCAGGCTGTTCCTGATTTTCAGTACATCTTAAACATCTATTGCTGTATTTGGTCTGCTCCAAGCACCTAGAAACCTTTCTGGGCAACAGGCCACCACGTGTGCAGTAGTGTGAGCTGTGAGCGGGCACTTGCTGTCCCAACACACTGCCAGGTGTGAGAGACGGTGGGTGGGAGATGAAACAACACTGTAGGAAGAAGTGATTGATCTGTGTTTAGTTTTTTAAGCCAGTTTTAGAGCAGCACGTGGGAGTTCCCTCCAGTAACCCCAGGGAAGAGTATTCTTGGGTTTGAGGTTTGTTAAAATCTCAGGAAAAGAAAGGAAGAGTAAAGGACCTTGTTACCAAAAAAAAAATAATAAATAAAAATTTCATGTTGGGGCAAAAGCAGACAAATCCACAGAAGACAATTTGATCAATACTGCCATTGGTAAATTATGTGGTCTGCGCAAACAAAGCCTCAGCTTTTTCAGAGAGTATATTAACTCTTGGAGGGAAGGCTGATTAATCACTCTTCATCCAGTAATTGTCAGCCCATAATTCCCTGAAGGGAAAGTAACCATCCGTGCTTATCACTTGAGGAGAGACACTAGAACAAACAGATGCTGATTTTAGCCTGGCAAAAAAATACTGCCACTTGAGCACAGCTGGTCTGCCCAAATTCAAGTGGCTGCTGCTTGTTCCTGCTCCCAAGACTCAGGAGTGCATCTGATTTTGGGCACCCATGGCTGGGAGTAAAGCTCGGGGCTTTGTGTTGGCTTTGGTCTTGCACCTGCTGCAGGTCACCTGTGTGCTTTGCTTGCTTTGCCCTTGCCTTCTTTGGCCTTTGACACAGACAGGAGTCTTCCCTGTAAGAGATTTGTGAAGTTTGCAGAATTTTTAATGCTCTGTGGGTATTTAAGGGAACTGAGATTTTTTTTTTAAAAAAAACTGCTGCAGAGATGAGTGATACAGCATTATTTAGCTGATCCACAATATCTCCAGTGATGACCATAAAATATGTTGATTGCATAATTTCTGCCCCTTTTGTCTTCTCACAAGATGTAAGTGAATCTTACTGTTGTTTTATTGTGCATTTTACTCTCTTTTCTAGGCTTTGTTGAGATTGTTCAGTGTTTTCAGGAGACAGCTATGCAAATGTCAGCTGCTAGTACCTGATTCCTTCAGACTGAAATTTAAAATATGCTCATGAAAGTTTTCATAACCTGAGTCCATAATACTGAGAGCCTAGAGTGTGTGCCTCCTGGTACCACATGCAAAGGAAGTGTGACTAGGAAACCTGTTATTAGCAGCTTGTATTTTGTTTGTACAGTGACATCTAAGGGACTTTTTAAGCAACTGATTTTCCCTTGCTGTAAAAGAAGATTTCTTACTGCGGCAAGGGGCAAATCTGTTCTTCAGATCTCAATACTGTGCCATATTGCCTGGATAAGGAGAAACCTGTGGAGTAGAAATAGTTTTTTCTGAGCCATGGAAACTTCACCAGCTGGAAACTTCCTTTGACCCACATGCCCTTTCCCTGCAATAGCACCACTCCTCTGATCCTGTTTTTGGGGGAGATTTTGTAGCTATGTTGTTTTAATGCAGGCGGTATCTGGAAGATGGGCTCACTGCTGCATCCAGGTCTGGGATGGTGAGGAGGAGTTGTGGTACATGGATCTTTTTCGCTGCCAGATTGTAGCAGTGATAATGTTTAGAATTATTTTCTGCACATGATTCCTAGGGACTTCAGAGGGCAGAAACTTGCCCTTAGAGCTTCCAGCACTTTTCATCTTCAAAGAGCATTATAATCATTCATACATTAATTAGGCATTCTCCCCTTCTACCCTGCTAACTAGGTTTATTAAGCTGAATGTATTTATCTTTGGGCAGCTTCTACAAGCAATTGAATGAGTAATTTTCCTAATAACTTTAAAAGCAAAGACATGAAAAGGAGCAGGGATGATGGAACAGGAGACCAAGGCAAATAAAGCTGGCTGTGAAAGGAGAGGAACAATTTGATTCTAGCTGTAACTCCACCTACTGCTGCAATTCCCAGCTGACAGCTGTGCAGGCTTTCTTGCTTCTGTCTTCCCTAACCTACATGGAATTGCACATCTATGTAACATTTATGCTAACACACACAAATGCAGAAAAAAGGAGGTCATGGATGACTGGGATCTGCAGAGAAAGAGAACATGAAAATAGCTTGCAATTGCAAGGTGAAGAAAGCCTATGTGAATGTTGAACTTTTACATGTGCTTGTATCTTAGGTGTTTTTATGAGAACTGGTATAATCTAGCAGCGTTTCACAGCGGGTGAGCTGCAGGGGTGGAGGAAGGTCATGAAAGACTGTGTCAGGGAGTTTAAGGTATTGAAAGCTATCATCTAAAGCAAATGAAATCCTGTATTCCTTCTCCATCTTTATCCTTCAAGCATTGTTGCTCACGCCCTTAAAGCACACACGATATGTGGTTGTTATCATACAACTGCATTTTTGCTCATACTCTCCCAGCAAATGTTGGTGGAAGGACGTAAAAGATTTTCTCTGAAAAAGTACATGCCCCTGAAAAAGTTCAGAGACTCAGTGACTTAGTGGCTGGGATGCTGCACTCTGAATTTAGTGATTTTTTTGCAGCGCTCTGCCATTTGCCAAGTGATTTCACCTCTGTCTTCTTCCTGTCTTGTTTATTTAGATTCACAAGCTTAAGACCAGGAGGGACTACTTGATCATCTTGCCAGACCTCTTGTGTATCACATCACAGTCTATTGAGCTTGATATAGTTACTGCTGTAGTGAACCCAATAACCTGTGGGTGGTTGCAACATATCTTCCATGAAGCCAAATTTTTGACATTAAGCTCTTCAGGGCAGGAGTTGTGTTCTATCCAGGCTTTAATTAGAGATTCTCAGCAGTGCTATTAAACCAGTATCAACACCAAGAAAAATAACACCAAGGGTAATACCAATAATGTTAATTATGATAAAATCTATTAATATTTTATTGGTTAAGCTTGTTAGGTTGATTGTGTTGTTTTGAATTTTCCTTTTAACTGTGAATCCAGATGCTGTATATGAACCGTAGCTTTCAGAAAGGAGACTAAAAGGTGGCTTTTCAATTCTGGTATGCAAATACTTCTGCAGAGCAGCAGACCAGGTATTGGGAGGGCTCTTTAATGCAGTGGAGGAGGTTGTAAAAAAACCCCCAAAACCAGCATAGCCAGGAGCTGTTCTCCAGCAATGCAGATTTTGAGTAAGGTGACCTCCATACAGCATTAAGGGAGTAAAATGTTATTGTTGATGGCACGCAGGATAAATGCTCTGAGTCTCAAATGTAGATTTTAATAAACATGGAGAATCAGCCCCATTCTTCTATCTCTTAATTCCCAATTTAAGGATCAAGTAGTCTGCCTGTGCCATTTTGATAGAAAGTGGCTGGCTCAGTGGAGCAAGTTGGGGGTTTTGTAAGAATTCTTTCAGCTAATGTGGATTTGACACTCCCACAGCTTTGCTCAAACTCTGTCAGACCAGGGAGATGTTTGTCAGCATCCTCTTTTACTGGAAGAGCTAACCTAGTCTGAAATCTTGAAGGAATAAAACCTTGACTTAAAATAGAAGTGTTTGTGACAGGACAGGGTGATGGGAATGGAAGGATCCTTCCTAACCACCTGCCTGGCTGTCAGAGGAGCTCATCTCTTCCCCTTGCTGCCTTTGGCTGTCTAGAATTTGCCGTGGACTGCAGGCAGGCTGCGAAGGGACCAGATGAGATGAACGTATGCACCGAGAAGTGACCGGAGTTTATTTGTTGTGACAGGAATGATGCCCCCCTCCACCACTGGCAATCGCTTCCTACAGCCCCGGGATGGAGAAGCTTCAGCTGGTTTAACCAAAGCAGTGCAGGGCTGTATCAATTTCTCTGCACCCTGGTGGAGGTTACTTTCCCCATGGCAGCATCAGTGGAGCAAAGCTGTGGTCTTGCCTCAGACCCTGCAGCTCCAAGCCTGATCTATTGCCCCAAACTGTTGGAGAGGATGGTTAAAAATAAAATGCTGAGTTGCAGAGACGCTAACACACTTCTGCTCTCTCTGTCCCTGCTGTGGGACAGTGGAACAGTGGGACAGTAGTCTTTGGCACCCAGGCAGGACAAACACAGCTGGTGAAACTCAAGGTATTACCTGAAGGAGATGCAGCTAGGTCAATGCAACCAACAGGAGTTGCCTCTGAAATCCCAGGGCACTGCTGGTCCTGCATACTCCAGGTTTAGCTCAGCCCTGTCACACTTCCCACTCCACCCAGCAGTATGTGTGTGCTGCAGATGAAGGCACTCACAGCACCAGCAGGCAATCTGGCTCTTGACTGTTTTCCCACAGATGCCAAAGCTCAAAAGTGAAGCTTCAATCCTGGCCACTAATTGCCTTGGAGGTTAAGGGGGTGCTGTCTTCCCTTTAGCTCTCATTACCGTGGTACCTCATGGGCTACCATCACAAACACTTTGTTTAAAGCTGGTCAAGGATAGTCAGATGCACTGCAGTTATTTATACCTTTGGTGGCCAAACAGTCGTGCTTTGGCTTTAAAACCTTGCCTTGGACTTCTCACAAGAATGGATTCTCTTTCTTAGAGCAACATGGGAGTTGTTCTGCAGCAAAAGAGAGATAAGGGAATGAAACTGGACCAGAGCAAAATAAAGTTTATGGCTGCAGGGCTTGTAATGCAGTTTCCCCTCTGCAGCTAGAACTGAGCTTTAAGCCTTGTTCAGTGAATAAGATAAGCCACTACGGCTTCATTACTTCAAGGTTCAGTGATAACACCCCCATTGTCTAGGAACCAGACAGTTTGTGAGTCCATCCTTTTGGGAAAATTTCAAAAGGAAACATTCACAAGTTCAGATGCAGGTCTGCTTCAGGATTTTGTTTCAAAGCTAGTAGGAAATGTTGAAGTCTAAAGCTCCCTGGAAGAAATCACCAGTGCAACTCAGTTCAAAGCAAGGTCTGCCCTGCTGTTTCTATTCATAGTACTTCAAGAATGTGTTTATTTTGTTTTTTCAAAGACAGCTGGGATGGGAATTTCGGTATGGAATGGGAAAGGTTAAGGCTAAAAAGCTAAAACAAAAGAGCCCTGCCATGGTAGCCCTGTCTTCCCTTTCTTTTGGAGCCAATGCAGGCTGGAGGTGAGCAAGGCCACAGTGAGACTAATTTCTTGCAGCTGACAGATGATAGCTGGAGCAGTGGACTTCCAGAGCTTTGAAAGGCAGCTCTTGAAGACTGTGTGGCATATGTTACAGTATGGTGGTTGCATTCCCCTTGGATTCCCACAGGATGTGTCACTTTTCCCTCTTAAGGTGTTTAGCTCTTGAGCGGAGTTCTACCCAACTGTGGCCACATAAGCTGGGACGTGGCGTGCACTCCGTGTGCTGTAGCCTTTATGAAAGGTAGTGTCTTCTGCTGCTCTCTGACTGAGCAGAGGTTAAGGTGGCTCTGTGCTCAGCTCTTGTGGATAGCTATGCTCACGAGCCTTCGTCTCGCCCAGGTGCTAATCTTCAGTCCTGGGCAAAGTCATCCCTGTCAGGCAGCTTGTCCTCTTTCCTAAGTGCCATGTACCAGCATCCGCAGTATTTCACCCCTTCATGCACTTCCTCTGTTTGCACAGTGATTACAAGAAATAATTTTTTCCTGCACTACAGCATTCCTTAGGTTACAGAAATGCGGGCTGTTATTGTGATCGTTAAATAAAAGTGAAGCTGCAGCTCAGTACTGAGGGTGAAATATTCCCCCAGCCAGATGTGGTAACTATGTCCATAACTCTCTGAGAGCTTAAATTGGTCTGAGAAATGAATGTGGTGTGTAAGACAATTTGAGGTGAAGACAGCCTCTATAGCAAACTTCTGAGCAGCTTCACCTGCTCTAAATGTTTCAAGCTTTTTAACTCTTGTTTTCAATGCGCACCATCCAAAACGCCATCTCTTTCCCCGATTCTGCTGACAACAACTTCTGGGGGTCTTCTGCAACAGTATGAAAATTATAAGCCCTGCCATTTGCCAGTCTGATGATGGACCATCTGCATGAAGGCAGATGCTACTGTGTTCATCCTTTAGCTCCTCCTGTCTTGGGTTGGGTATTTTCACAGCTAAGAGTTGATCAGATGTCCTCATCTGCATTTTGTGAGCCAAGGACAGATTCTCAACATCTGCAAGAACTCTGCCCAGCCCTTATGGGGAGGGTGGGGAACCCCAACATTTTGTAACCATATGGTTTTGACTGATATCTGGCTTTAATCATTTCCTCTTGGCAGAGGATTATCCAGCTGTCTGTGCTCTCTACCAGAAACTGACTCATGGAAATGGAGTTTTCCCTCAATGCATTGTGGAAGCGAATATCTATGTGTATTTTAAGGAGCTAGTGCAGGTGATGAAGATTTCTAAATGTGGGGGAAAAGCCCATACTTGGATATTTTAAATTAAACTTCTTGTTTTATGCATCAGCCATTTGGAGATTCATCTATTCTAGAGATTTGTCTCCCTCATTGCTCACAAACTGTAAAGCTGGTGACCTGAATGTTGTTGCTTTACAGAGTTAAGTGATAGCACGGAGTGAATAGAGTTGATCAGATGCCACGGAGATAAGCCTGATATAAAATTCAAACCTTAGTCTTGCTGTTAGCTCTGTGCAGATCTCGTGCCCTCTGTTAGAACATCATGGCCTTAGGCATCATCATCATCATCATCTAGGCTTGAATTTGGGATTTGTGAATCTAAAAGCTCAACCTGCTATAAGATGGAGGCTCTGGCAGGCGAGCGCACTGTGACCAAACCTGAGGTAAATCATGTTTGCATAAGCCACAATGAAAAAGATTTAAGCAAATACATTTTTATCTCACTTTTGTGATAGGCTAAGTGTGCGTGCAGTGTGCCACTGCAGCTTGCCTGATAAGCAGTGTCTTCCTGAGCTGTAGCAACTAATCAAGTATCTGAACTGTGAGTGGAGGGCACATTGTTGTTACCGTGAGACTGAACTGTCTCAGTGGTAATTGACATCCAGTCACAAGGAGACAGAGCTGCAGTAGGCAGAGGTTCAGAATGTTTGCCAGAAGTCCAGTTGTTTATAATGGAAATCCAGGCACTTATGTATCAAGGGTTCTCACAGATGGATGTCTCTGTTACATCAGAAGTGTCTTGGCAGACCAAGTTCTTTAAATTATGTGGCAGGTCACCGTTCTGTCAAAAGTTGGGAGTCTTTGCATGTTGTTTATTTTCTGTCACAGGATTAACCACTCCAAAACCAGGACTTTCTCAGTATCCTCAGGAAGTTACTTCCTACCTTTAAAGATTATTGTCATGGGAAATTTTGTTTGATGTCAAGCCTGAGTTCATTGGTTCAATTTTATCCTCTTATTTCTGGATAAAAGGAACAATGGCAGGAGAAGCATTATTTCTTGCATCAAGGTTTGGAGGCATGGTATCACTGTTGCCCCTGCTGTGGAGGAGTTGTGGATGGACAGTCTTCAAAGCAGTGATGCCTTTCCCTTACAAGCAGGAAATATGCTGCCTTTTAGATGTGTCGTTGTTGACCTCCTGACTGATCTTTGATGTTCTTATTTTGAGGCACATCTCAGTGTACCAGTTACATGCACAGCTACAGCCTGAGAAGATTATCTGTATGCTGTTGCACTTGGACAGGCTGTGCTCAAGGCAAAATCCCGTATTAGCTGACAAGCAGGTGATGTGCAGGGAAAAAATGGGGAGTACAGAGAGTGTTTGTTTGGCTCCTAGGGCTGAAGAAATGGTGATCTGTGCTCGGGAACAAAGACAATTTGCATTTAATTTCTCTGGGCTGCAGGGCTGGCAACAATGGTAGATGTTCATGTGTAGCATTAAACTCCTGCACGGCCGGGGCTGAATGGCCGCCTTTGTTCGGGGCTGGGCAGCAGGAGCGCTGCAGTCTGGGCTGCAGCTCTGTGTCACAGAGCTTGGCCACCGGCGGCAGGCGAGGAGAGAGAGAAACTGGCTGCTGGTAAAGCCAAACCCGTCTCTCCTCCTGTCCGGGGGAGGTGTTCAGCAGCCTTGGGAGGCCTAAAGGCATAAAGGGAAGACAGCGCCATCATCCAGTGGCTGCCCTGTGGGGCTGAGGTCACTGCCTGTCCGTGCTGGTGTTCACTTCTGCTCTGCACTAGAAGGGGAGAAGGGGTTAGCTACAGCTCTTCCCAGAGAGCTACGGCCAGGGGTCATTCAGGAGTAAGCCAGGCATGCACAAGGTGCATCCTGCTCCTGCAGCTACTTGGGTTCTACTCAAGAGGTTGAAGAGTCCTAAATCAAACCTGCCTGGGAGATGGTCTCCTCCCCAGATGAAGCCTTCAGAAGGTGGTGAAGGATGGTATGGGTGGAGACGGAATGTCAAGTGTGGTGCAG
The DNA here is from genome assembly GCA_013390105.1 of Tichodroma muraria. Taxonomy (NCBI): domain Eukaryota; kingdom Metazoa; phylum Chordata; class Aves; order Passeriformes; family Sittidae; genus Tichodroma; species Tichodroma muraria. The sequence goes on from WAAG01091173.1 coordinate 22,134, forward strand.
AGACTTGTTCCTCAAGTGGACACCTGAGTTCAGCCAGGTGTTAAGTGGTGGATGCCATCCTAAACTTCATTGGGTTGGCTCTGCTTTAGCACGCAGTTAACCTGTCATGCAGCTTTGGAAAGCCCCTCCCCAGGGACTCCTGGCACCCCTGGATTGTGAAAAGCATATGCCCTCAGACTGGTGGCTAGCAGCCACAGACCACATTGCTGTATCCATCAGCAGCGTCCTCTTCCCCACAGCCCCAGAAGTCCTTACTCATTGCAGTAGCTGACTGTCTAATACAAGTACCCAAGTGGTGGGAGTTTGTCTGAGACCACCATCAGGCAGCAGGTGAGAGTCTTCTGGTTTCTTACCAGGAGTGATTTGAAGTCTACTGTTTTCTTCAGTAGGTGGGAGAAAAGTGTGGGATATAGGATCCCGTTCTCTAGCTCCACAGGGAAACGGTGTTTAGCTTGGGGATTGACCGTGCAAGACTCTGACTTAGAAATCTGAGCTTCTCCTGCCTCACCTACCCCATTGTACAGTGCTCACCATGCCAGCTGAATAAGACATAGTGTTAATTGCTCTGTGTGCTCCTAAGCTTCTTTCCATGGCTTTCAGGAAGCTGATTAAAAGAGTGAAAGTAAAGTGGGGATTAATAGGATCCTGGTGGAAACTTGGGGAGGGGAAAAAAAGGAAATTCCTTGGAGGGGAAAAAGAGGGATTTGAACAGCTGACAGCAAGCCTCTGCAAACAAACTGGGAGAGTTAGGCAGCAGATGGACTAACACTCTCTGGGCTTGTGCCAATGCATCAGATTGATTTTAAAGATGAAGCACCCACTGCCTGGGAAAGCAAGCCCTTTGAGTAGGAGCTCTTCCTGGCAGCTGTTCAAACACTAGCTGCTTTACAGTTCGCTTTCGGTGCACCAAGAGGCAGTGAGAAGCACTGGGGACTTGGGATATGAAATACGACCAGTGGGAACTATGGACCAATAAAGGGGTTATTTTTGTAGGGAGGATTGCATGGAAAATAATGTCCAGTTGCTCAGAAATGAGTAGTGTGCAGTTAAAGAACCAGGAGAGATCAAAGGGCCATCAAGTTGAATTCTGTGCCTCCCAGCATGGTGAGTGCTAAATCTTGCAAGCAAAGGTGAAGACTTCTCTGGAGTTCAGTTCCTGAGGGGAATTATTTTGCTGGGCCTTAGCTGTAGACCTTGCTGTAGATCAGCTTACGTCATGAGGTGTGACTGCTGTCCTAACTAGATGTGTTACTGACACCTGATGTGTCTGAATTGAGCTCACAGGGTGCCTCGGTGATGGGCTGGATAGCTACAAATGCGTCCTTCTCCCACACCATCCTTTTCCTTCTACAGAAATGATATGAGCCAGAGTGCTTTATTTTTCCCTCCTGCATTTTTCTCGAAGTTAAATAAAACCCTTCCTGTTCATGAAAAAAACCAAACCTACTGAATAATAAAATATGTGAAGACTCATAGGTGAAATAAGCATTTTCACAGCAGTTTTCTCCATCACATTATAAATTGCATATATGTAATGTAGCCCAATGGTCCACCTAATTTATGAAGGCTGTTCCATGGTTCTCCCTCTTAATTTCCCATTATATATTATTTGGCTCTCTTTTAAGTCTGCCATACACTGTTTTTATGGTACGTATGACAAGAAGACATGGTCTCAGACCCTGAGCTGGTGCCATCTCTCACATCTTGAATTGCCCCTTGAACATAAGCTTATACAAAAGTTAATCAGTTTTTAGGCTGATTGTACAACATGTGCAGTTGTGATTAGAGACTATATTTAAGACTTGGCTGCCAAAAAGACTTCAGCAATGACAAGCTTACAAGTATTTCAGCAAAAGGCTGACACAAATGTGGGGTGGGCTGGGAGTGCCACACAATTTTACTCTGCCCTGAGGAAATGCCACCCCCCACCCTGGCACAGCACCTTCCTCCGCCTCTGTTGGTGTTGCAGCAAAGGGTACTTGTGTTTGTCATCCTGCCTCCTCCTCCATCCCAGGGTTTCTGATGCAATAGAACCAGAGTGAGGAAACAAGTATGATGCAGCAGGCCTGGCAAAGCACAACTGTGGCAAAAGGAAGAAGTACTCGGGGGTTGGCAGCAGGTCTGATGTCAGGGATTTCAGGAGTTCAGAGATGTAGAAAGGTAAAGAGAGAGCAGCAGCAGCTGTTAATTCCCATTGATGAAGAGTTCCCTGTTCCCCTCACTGTGCTGCATGTTGCTTGCAGCCAGAGTAATTTGGAGGAAACCAATATCCAGCTGCTGCCCAGGTCGGGTGGGTTGCGTCTTGATGTGTGCAATAGCGTGTCTTGACTTTCGAGTAGCCAGGGTCTTGCTGAAGCAAGAGAACCTGATCGGAGAGGATTTGCAGTCAGATTTTCAGCTGTGAGTTAAGACAAACTCATATCTGTTTGCTTGGCTGACAGCCGTGAGTCTGGGAGCTGGTGACTCGGCCTTTCACTGGTGGGGTGGTTTGTTCAGATGTAATAGCATGACAGGGGCTGACAGGCTCTACCAGCTGCTTGGGCATTTATGACATTGTGTAAAATAGGCACGGTGCTCCTTAGAAAGCCAGCAGGAATTTGGCACAAGTACCACCAGGCTCAGATGAATATCACATAAGCATTCACTAAATGGGCATGTATCAAGATTTATCCAGTTGAATGAGAGGTTTAAGGATTCCCAAAATAGCATCCCATCAACCAAAGCTCTCTCGGTCTGCTTTGCTACAAGACTATTGATAAATATTAAAATAAAAGTTATTTCACCCAGTGGAATTTCCTATTGTAACCTGCCAGTTTTACACTCCTGACTTCAGTGCAGCACCACTGTCATGGAGCTGTGACATTTTGATGGTGAATCTAGTCCTGCATTTGCTTTAGCAAACAAATTGAATGGATTTCTAGAAGTGGAAATGTTATAGTAACTGATGGGAAATGCATCAGGTAAACAGGTGAGAAATGACAGGTTTCATGACTGATAGCCAGGCATGTTAAAGATGTGGATATTTACTTGGCAGGGATTGTTACTGGAATAAAGCATTTTATGTTTCATGGAAAATAAATGCAAACATAAAATTATTTTGTTTTACTTTCTCCTCTCCCAGTCACCGAGGACACTTGATTTCAAATGCTGCATTCCTTCCCAGAGAACAGAAATGTTTTCTGGACAGACCCTGAAGCTGGTAACACCAATGTCAACCTGGAGTCATGCCTCAGTGCAGTCCACAGAGTTCCTTTGCATTTACACCGGCACTGTAGATGAGCTTCTGGCTCACGAAAGCAATCAAAGCTAATCGATGTGGCTAGAATTTGAAATTTCAAATGCTTCTGTTGAATGGTTCATGAGCAATCTACAGGCTAGGAGTTATTTGCAGAAAGTATCCAGCAGTTAATTTCAAATCCCATATACGTTTGAGAAGTTCATAAGCTGCTTGCAGACAATTTGCAAACAAAAAAAAGAGGATAAAATTCATCAAAATAAATGATCTGCCATGAATTATTCATTTGGTTCCCATCAGTCATGCCAAATCTCTCCCTTGTTGTTCGTTTCTGCAAAGAGATCAGGGATTGAATTTAGCTTAGAGACAGAAGCGTGCGTTCACCCCTAGAGGTGCTTCGGCAGAGCAGACCTGCGGCATGTAGGTGATGAGAATAAGAAAGCTTCTGTGGCACACAACATTCCGTTCTGTGGATAAACAGCAGATTTTAGCCAGCAGGGCTGTCAGGCAGGCTGCTTCCGTGGGGATTGTTTTTAAACAGAAAACCCCAGCTACCAAAACAAACCCTGAACTTGAAGGGGAGAAGAGAGAACTGGGGGTGTCTGATGTTAGCAGGAAAGGTGTCTTTCAGCCCATCCTACCAACAGGCTGAGGGGAGCTTTGCCATATAAGGTGGGAGGGAAGAGTACGGGTGAAGTCCGGACCACTGAGCAGCAAAAGCAGGTATCACCTCACCTGAGAATGTTTCAGGCACCAGCGTGACTTCCTTCCTTGCATGCATAATTGATTTATAGTCATGGGCACTCTCCCATAATGAGCAGAAAATGGACAGAGGAACTAAGTGGTGTCTGCGCAACACCTTGGAGAGAGTGGGAAAGCTCTATACCCCTTGATTAATATAGTGGAAACTATATCCAGATACAGATATTTTTTGGGGAAAAAAGGCAAATAATTAAAAAGAAAGGGCCTCATTCACTGCTGTTTTGCTCAGGTTGACAGCAGAGAAATGTAGCTGACACCAACTGCATTTAGATAAATGGCACTGATATAGCACAAATAAGAGCACTAAGAATAAGCTGTTTTACGTTACAAAAAATAGAAAAAAAGGTTGAGTTTAATGCAAAAACAATACATGTAGCAGCATAAGCCCTCAGCACTCAACAGGCCCTCATAGGAGGCTCTTATAAGCTGGATTTAGATGCAGCATGGATGTATTATCCCTGTTCTTTCAATAAAGGCATTGCCATGCTGTGTGCACAGCAACAAGCCAGACTCAACTCTCCAAAGCCTCAGACCAGTGCCTGAGGTGCTAGGTTACAGCTTTTACTATTCAGAAAATGGAAATAAATAGGGCATAATGGAGTTTAGGGAACTGAAATGTCATGTAGCTGAAAAAGGGCGTCTAGCAGCACAACTGATAAGAACGTCTGTTGAAGCACTCTCTCTGCACTTCCATTTACATCTTACACTTTGCTGCAAGCCCTTTCCTTGAGAACCACTTGGCAATATTTAATTTAGATGAGTATACCTGTCATCTTTGGCCTGTTGCTTCTGATGCTGGTGTAGCACAGACAGCTTGCTGGGGGTGAGTGAGAGGGGCTGGTCTCCCAGTCTGGGAGAGCTGGGGCTTCTGGCAGCTGGCTACCTGCCTCCCAGCACATGCACTCCCAGCACTTCTCATTTGAGTCCTGGTTTGGAAAGGAAGGTTTTGTATTTCTCCAGGAAAGAGCTGCAAGTATCTCAAAGAAAGGTCATGTGGAAGAAACACTGATTTAATTTTTTAATAATCTTGCCTCCCTTGCAGCAGGTTAGGAACAGGCATATAGCCAGGTAATTGTACTGGAGTTTATTTCCCCTCTATTTTAAGCATTTACTTCAGTCTATTTGACCTAAAAATTATCCTAATCTACCACAGACAGAGTAACATGTTTTATTTTAGAGTATATTATATGCGCGCAGCTTCAAGATCTTAACAATCTCTTGTCACCTGTCTAAGGCAAGATAAGGGGAGGGCTCAACAGGGTGAGTGGATGGCACTGGGGTCATGAGAGGGGAGGCAGCTCCTGCTTTTATGGGGCTACCTGCCCTGTCTGCCCTGTCCTGCCACCCCTTTCCAAAAAGGCTCCCTAGCACCAGAGGCCAGGTACAGCAGGGGTTTGGCCAAGAATGCAGCATCCAGAGGGAGAGAGAGGAGTAAATCTCATTACAGAATTCATTCAGCCAGGGATTCAACCAGATTCAGTAGTCTAAAATGCTCAATTTTTAAGATTGCCAAAAACAGTGCAGGAAAGGATTATTCAAGTCAGCATGGCTGGATCAAGACACGAGCCTGATCCCTGTGGGAGTAGACTCATTTCTCTTGCCTGCCCTTGCAGACCTGTGACCCGAGTGGTGCTCCCTGGCCATGGCTGCCTGGACAATGTCCCCATTTAGCTAAAATCTGGGCAGTCACATTGCACCTTGTGGCAAAGGCGTGGGGGATGCTGAAGACTTGGTGATGCTAAATTGCTTTGCCACTGATGACACAGACTCTGTTACCTCAGTTACCTCATATTTCATTTTAAATACATTTGCTTGCAGGCGGCAGTTTCACGTCTTACTTACATTGCCATAGAAACAATCTTTCGCATTCCTCCATTTGTTGTGCATTTTTGTTAAAGGCTCTTTCTTCTTTACTTATCCACTCCATCTTTTAATTTGCCAATGCTTTCTTCATTATGTCCTTCCAGTTCCCTCACCTTCTAGCTTGCCATGCTTGTGGCTAAGTAAAGATACTTGGTAAAGATACCCAGCTCACTGGCTCTGCCTGTATAGGTGTCAAAATCCACCGGTGATACTCCGTACAGATAGGGAAAGCGGACTAAGTGTGTCCAAGTGGACCTGTGCCTATACCCACAAGTGTTGGGATGAGGAGAGGAGTAGGAAGTGGAAAGAGGTGTGATATTCTGGCATCAGACCAGTTGCCCTTGACAGTAATGAAACCAATTTAAACTTCTGCTTTGTGACCAGGGAATGAGGCTGTCCATCAGATAAGGGGCTGTGGGACTCCAAGGGTTGTCTCACTTGGTTCATGTACCCTGGGAAGGAGCACTACTATAACCTATGTGCTCCATGTAATTATAAGAAGACAAAAATCTTTTTGGGCATGCTGATTAGACAGAGAGATTTTATTATGAATCACACTCCCCGGTGGATAGCATTTGATTGTTTGCTTCAGAAGAGAAAAGGGAGAAAAAAGGAAAAGGAAGATGTTTAGGGTTTTCTGATTACAAAGGGTGTCTTCTGCTAACACCCAGATATACCTTGTTTCTCTCCTCCTCTGCTCTTGTAGGCAGGAATTACCCAAGAAGAAACAAGAGCTATTTATGAGTAAAAATGAAGGAAAAAAAAGCTAATATATTCAGTGACTGTTCACATAAAAACAAATACGTCTTTTTTTCCCCCATTCCTCATCCATTCCTTATGAGAGGCTGCTCTACTGCTGGCAAAGAGACAGGCAATGATGCATCCAGAATCACCTTGCAAGTGCTGGGCTGGGCCAAGGACAGAGTGTCATCTCTTTGAACACAGGGGAGGGCTTTCTGTGCCAGGCTGGATGCTTCTCCTGAGTTGCTGGAAAATCTCCCAGCAGTGAGCTGTGTCACCAGCTGCAGAATTTGCTTCTTTGTCCAGCCTTTGTTGTGATATGAAGTGGGTGACAGGATGGAAGTTGTTACCTGGGCTTCTGTGTTACCACTGCCTATTGTCCTTTCTTTTTTGTTAGATTTTATGTTTGAGAGTTTTACATTTACTCTTCAATGATACTCCTTATTTAAATTCCTCTTCCTCAGAGATGCAGCCATTCTGTATGTCCAGGCAATGAAGCTGTGACAAGTGGCTGGAGTATACAGGAAAAGCCATAAAATCCTGCTTGTCTTGCATGAGAAGATAAACAAAACCCAGAATTTCTTCTTTAAACAGGGCATGAGAAGAAGAACTAACAGCTGTAAGAGAGTTTGGTTTTAACATCAGGAAGACACATGCAACACAGATTGAGTTTCTTCTTACCCTGGCCTTAGCAAATCCTTTAGGAGTACCAAATGCAGGGATGATGAGGTGGACGAAAAGGGGAAAACAACAAGATTTAACTGGATTCTTCCCACCCTTCAAAATGCTCAGGATGTGCTAAGGGGAACATACTCAGGAGAGCTTTTGATTCTTGCTGGACTACTCCTCATTTTTTCCCTTGGAAGCAGCCATGCACCAAAATCTGTTTATAGTACATAGTTATTAAGATCAAATGTAGCAGTAATAGCATGTGACAGTTTTCTCTTTTCTGAATCAATTTGTACCATATATGAGTCTTAGTTCTGTCAGATGAAGTGAACTGTGACAATGTCTATCCATCCATCAGGACAAATCAAGCTATTCATACATTTACTCTGAGAGATCTTAGTGCATTTAACATTTTTTCCTGTGGCAGCATTTTCCAGTTTTGTCATGCCAAATGCAAGGACTGTGGGGTCACCAAGTCCTTCAGAATTAGTGAGAACTACATTGGTTATGTTGATGTCACCCAGTCACTTGTATTTCCTGTATGTGTTCTCCTTCCAATATTGTTTTTTCTTCACTTTTTTTTCCTCTTAATTTCATATACAGGGAACTTCTTTCCTTGTGTCACATATAGATGTCATGAACAAACTCACAGCTGACCCATAAAGATGCTCCAAGTGCTATTAGCTAATGGGAGCTATTAGTGCTGCTGGCTTACTGGTGTGGAAAAGCCAGGCCTTTTAGAATAGAAATGCACACTTTTTCAGTCTGGTGATGTTGCAGTGCAAGTTTGTTGTTAGAACTGAGTTACTGTAGTGGGAAACTACTTAAAAGAGAAGCCCCAGAAGTTTTGCTTGGAGGGTCTGAAACATGTATTAGTGCTAGGGCAGAACACCTTTGCCCTTCCAGGGAGAGCAGGACCAACCACAGGCCGCTGTATCCAGTGTATTCCCAGCAGAACTTATAATGTGTAAAGCTATGTCCAAAGGCTAAACTAAATTTCTCCCAAAGGTAAAAATTTCTCCCATTTATAACTCCATTTGAAGTAGCAGTTGCCCTAATCTGACTTCCAGGTGACTTTTTATGTATGAACATAATTTTTCTGCAAGGGAAGCTCATGGTGTTTATTCCATCACCCTGAATTCATAAGACTCTTCAGAACCTCAGCTACAGCTATTGATACTTTTCATTTCCAAAGTTATTTTTCTCCCTTATGCTCTCCAGAGACTTAATTAAACAAGAAGAAGCTATATGAAGGGTCAATAACTGACTTGCAGCAAGTGATGCTTCCACATGGTAGCACGGTGGCTATCTGTGCTCTCTGATACTCAGACCATTAGGGGAGCATCCTGACCCACTCTGACTCCATTGCCATTTGCATTGGGCTCTTCCACAGCATGCTGTCTTGTCAATAGGTTTATCAATATGGTGAACCACAAATTCCTCCTGCTTTAGGCATCCTTCCCTGCAACGAGCACAGACACACCCCGTAAAATGGCTGTTGTTGCTGTCGGAGAGAGCATTTTCCTGATATCACACTGACCCAAAAAATACTAAGGGCTGTCTTTATTCAGCAGCCAAACAGGCTTGGCTGGACAGAACAGAGCACAATAAATCCCTTCAATGAGATCCCAAGTGGTGGGTGTCATGTTGCTGTTCAAGTCTTATGACAAAGTTTTGTTTTCACACCACTTTGACTGTCTTAGGGCAGCTGGAGGGAGTTACTGCTCCTTCAGAGGTAAGCAATGTTTTGGTAGCAGAGTAAATGGATAATCCTTTTGCACTTCCCTGCTGCAGAAGTGGCTTTGCTGGAGAGGGAAGAAATTACTTCAGTTTTTAGCTGAACATTTGTTATTTTTTTAGTAAGAGAGGTTCCACTGCTCAGGCCAAAGATGCTACGTGACACATAGCAATGATGCCTTCACCAACACAGACACTGCTGCCCTTGAAGGACCTAGCCATGTAACTAAAGACTGAGTGGAGCCTTCTCTTCTCTGAGCAGACATATGGGGCTGCCATGGACCTCATGGAAATAATGACTCTGGTCTTCTCTGGTCAGAGAAGATTGTGTGTGCTGTTAAGTACTGTGATGTGTAGAGAGAGACTGTAGGCTTGATCTCTTACTTGCGCTTACTGAAAGTTTTCTCCTCTAACTAAGCAATAAGCTGTGGTAAATCACCCTCTTATACCCTGATGCTTTGGTTATAATGTTTCATTAAACAGCTCTAATTGAATGTCTGGAGAAGCTTACATCTCCCACAAATCCTCCTCTGCTAATGGAAAAGTCATGTAAACAAGAATCACTTTATTACATCCATTGTTCCAATAATGCCCCTTCCAAATGGGAAGGACTTGAATCAGAGCGATTTAGTCCTTGTCTCAGTGTAGTTTCTCTTCTGGTCATTTTTACTGGGAGGAAAAATAAAAGGCACGCTGAAAACACGTTAGTGTGAAAAATGGCTGCAGCTTGCATGCTCCATGGTCTCAGGAAGCCATGTTGAATGGCACATTTAAAAACCATTTGCAGAGCACACATTGCCTCCTGGGACTGACACAGCCACTGAACTTTCTGCCCCAGTGCCTGCTGTGCCAGAGCAAGGTTGGTACGCTGGCAGCACAGGGGTCGATCAATAGCCCAAAGCCATGCGAGGCAAACAGAGTCTGAATTGCCTCCCAGCAGTCGAGGCACTGTGGCATCCAGCTGGGTCGTTCCTAATTTGCCCTGATTTGTAAGTTGTTTCAGGGCTGTAGTTCGGGTCCATGTATTCAGGGACAGCCAAAGTTAACCCCATAAGGTAAAAAAATGCATGAGTTTGTCATTGCATGAAAGCTTGTAGAGAAGGTAATTTATAATCACAAAAAAAAAAGTGTCTTCATTAAATTCCTTATTTCCTGTAATTTCTGGTAGATTCATGCAGTGGTTCTCCTCTATTCCTAGCAATGGCAAGGCCAGGTGGATCCTCCTGGGACTGGAGACACACTGGTACACAGGTTTTGACCATACAGAACTCAAAGCCTTTCTGATGACTGGTCTGAACTTTTCACAGCATAACTCTCAGGTCCCAGGTGAGGAAAGTCCTCCAGCCCAAGTGGTGCTGTTTCTCTGATGCTTTTATTCCGCCTTTGCTTTAGGGCAGCCCTGGTACCAACTTGCACCTCCAGAGGGGGATTCTTTATCACTTCGTCGTTAAAGCTACACTGGGACAGCAGGGCCTGTGCCTGGACCAAGCGCACGAGTCCTTTATTACCTTGTGAAGAGACGCCGAAAGGCTTCAGCAAGTATTGCTTTCCCTTCAGTCATTTGAACTGTAAAACTTGCAGGCAAGTCCCTGGTGGGGCCTTGCATTCAGAGCTTTAAAACTCCATCCCCCACTCTTCTGTTTGGTTTTCTCAACCAACTTGCATGAATCACTCAGCTACCTGGGTCCTCAAGTAACCTTACTGTAAAAAAGCGCAACAACATGACCCTGCAAAAGTTGTATTCTGGCATCACAGCTGCATCCTACATGTGTCCCCTGCTTGCTATAGGTCACTAGGCAAAACTTTCAAAAGACTGCATGAGCGCTCCTTTCCCTGTCTTTGATCATCAGGTGCTGTATTGCATGGGACACAGATTCTCTAGTCTATTTTGGGGGAGGAAGGAGGAAAATGAAATCAAGGCAGTTACTGAAGGCAAGTCAGTATCAAACTATAACTGTGCTATGTTTAAAATATTTAATTCCACAGTATGAGTCACTATGACTTGGCTGCTATTGACCTGGGTAACCTGAGTCAATATTGCATAAAAGGCCCTCTCATTTTGTCACTATAAATAAAACCTGTGATTATTCATAGCGAATGCTAAGTTTCTATTACCATAAGCAGCCTTACAAGAGCATTATGCTCCAAAATGTGGCTGTGTCACTGCTTTAAGTGAGTCAAGTTAAGTGTGGGTCATCTGGAGCTTCCTTCATGGGTGACTGGCTTGAAAGTGGCAGTGCTTCTGCCCTTGAGCATTTCTGCCCCTGCCTGGCAGAAGGAGAAGCCTGCTTCCATCAAGAACAAAATCAACACTGAAAAAATTGTGCAGTGATTGCAAAAACAAGAAAAGAAGCCGAGGGAGAAAAAGTGAAAGAAGCTAAACATAGGGAAAGGAAAAGAAAAAGAGGTTGTCTCTCCTTCCCTGCCTCCCTCAGGTTTAATTTTCATTATTAGCTGCTGTTTTTTGGCACCATCCCCTCCTACTCCATGCTATGCACATCCTAAAGGGACATGGTAATTATTTGTTGGATAACCAGAAAGTCTGTTCAGGGATGTGTTTGTGATGAGCCCTGTGGTGCTATTTAGCCCTGCCTGTGACCAGTCCTGTGCCAAACCCACTGGTGATCCCAGCCCATCCTACAGAGCTGCCTTCCTCCTCCGAAGGGTTTATAAAAGCTTGGTGGATGGCACCAGGTGCCTCTGGAGGGCTGTGAGTTGCCCAAGCTGCCTCATTGTGCACTTGGGGGGCAGATTTCTGTGAGCCCAGCAGAGATGTGGACTGTCACCTGTGTCAGTGGCTATGCAGACCATGCTCAGGAGCAGCTCTAGCCAGTGGAGGATGAGGGTGAGTAAGGTTCTGTGCTCTAAAATAGAGGATGACCCCTTGAACAAGGGGAGAGTAAAACAAAGGGATTGGTGTACTATTCGGATACGTAAGAGCTGTCCTTTTTAGTGTTGAATTCCTGTATTTCTTGGTAGTAAAGCACCATGGATGAAAAAGGCAATTAGACAGTGATGTGTAGCCTCTTGATTTTGTCTGAGTTGTGGCACTGAAAGACGGTCCTTAATTGTCTCTGTGACTGTCAGGGGAACAGCACTCATCCCTGCCCTCACCCTGGGAGACACAGGAGAGAGACTCCCCTGCTCTGCAAGAACACCAGCTGAGAGCAGCCATGGGTAAAGAAATCTTTAGAGGTTGAATTATGGTGCTTGCATTGCAGCTTTACCAGGGAGTCTGTCATGGAGACATTTTTATGTTGATCTATGCTTTAATAGTATTGGAATAGGAGAGTGACATCCTTCAACACAAACTTCTGCCTCCCTGTTGCATGCCCTACCCTGCATCAGGTCTTCTCCCAAACCCCAGTGCTGGTGCTGCAGAAAGAGGGTCTGTTTCCACCACCACATCTCACCCACCTCACCTTTTTGTCCCACAGAGCACAGCAGATGTCCCCCTGACCCACGGTGCCTTCCAACAGCAGTCTGCTGTCTGCAGCTGACCAGTTTTCTGTATAAGTCACTGTATCACATATCTCAGCTGCTCAACTTGATCTTCACATTAGGTCCTCACACAGATGGTGAAGTCTGTGGCAGGCAAAAAGGTCTTCTTCATTAATTACTTCACTCTTCAAGCTCTTTACTGCAGACATCTCTATGTACAAACCAGGTGAGTAGATATTGTTGGCTTATTTTATGTCTGGGAAAATTGGGTCCATGGGGTGATCAGCATGGTTCAAATACAAAGAGACAGATGTTAAATGACTTTCCTAAGACATTAAGGTGCTCACTGTCCCCAGAGTCCTTGGCTTAGACTCACTAGCAGAGACCATTTTTATAATAGATTGGCAGTGGGTTGCTTTTAAAAGACTTTCACGTTTGAATTGAAAGACTCACCTTAAAGAACAACCTGACTATGTGTGTGTCATGACAAATACAAGCATAGAAGTTACAAGCTTCTGAACATTGAGCTGGAAAATGCTCAGTGAATTAATAACCTGCTGTTATTTATCAGAGGGTTTGGAAATGGGAATAAAACATGGGATAGACCAGTCACTGCTTTCTCTCATCCCTACAAGTTTTACTGTATGTGTTAATTGTGACCAAAGTTACTATTTTTCCTGAATGCTTTGGAAGCTATGTGAAGTTTTGAGGCCTGAGTAGCCAATGGAAATTTGCTAAGGCAGTATGGCGCCACTAAACAGATAACCTTGCTGGAAGCTCAGATACAGTTGGCATCCCCCTCGGCTGCTTGCACCAGGCCCAGATAAGCTCTGTTGAATTAGCATCTTACCCTGGATTGCTCATCTGCTATATTTCTAACTCACCTTTGGACTCAAATATTTTTACACCAAATACTCTACTGTACTCAGCAAGCATTTACACAGCACTTGTATTTTTGATACTCCAGCGTACACAGGGCCATAGGGGGGTAGGTTTTCAAAAGTGTGTGTTTAGTATATGTTAAAAGATAGAAGAAATGCCATAGAATTGGGAGCAGTTTCAGGTTTGAGAGGGGCAGCAAGCCCATGGTAATGCTTAGACTGGAGGAGGGTTTTGGAAGAGCAGACTGCTGACCCCAGCACCTACAGGGTCCGACTGAGAGGTTTTCTCAAGGCAAGGCAGAATCACAGAATATCCTGTTGGAAGGGACCCCCAAAGATCATCAAGTTTAACTCCTGGCCCAGCACAGGACACCCCAAGAATCACACCATGTACCTGAGAGTGTTGTCCAAACAACTCTGTCAAACTTAGTGCTCTGACTACTGCCCTGGGGAGCCTGTTCCAGTGCCCAACCTCCCTTTGTGGAAGCTTTAGGAGCCTTTTCC
>WAAG01091173.1:46201-98052 GCA_013390105.1 Tichodroma muraria
CCCCCCCCCAAAAAAAAAACCACCCCAAAACCTAAACCCAGCCAACTTCCCCTCCCTCTCAAAAAAGACCCCAAAAAAACCCCACTTGGATCCAAATGGTCCATTTGAGTCACTCATGAAGAAACTGTTCTTCCTCCCCCTGAGAGAGTTACTCACCCTTTCACTTCCAGAAGGCAGAAGTAAGATTATTCTGACTTCATGGAAGGCATTTAGGAAAGCTCCTGATAACCTGTGTGAAGTATTCATATCATGCTCATAGTTGGAGTCTAGGAATGCTCTCCAAGACTTGCCTTGCATTGATTGTTGCTTTGAAGAAAGTGCTCAACAGCTGTTCCTCAGCTTCCTGCTATGAAATGGGAATTGCAAGGGGAATCACAGCTATCCTAAATAATGCAATGCCACTGTGTTACTCTGTGGCTCAATGAGTCAGTGTTTGAAAATGACTTAAAGGCAGTAAAGTCCTATCTTTTTAACAGAGAACTTGCCCTTTTCCCCAGGAGTCCTATTCAGAACCTCTCAACCTTGACAATAAATTGAAATGGAAATCTTTTGAGTACTGTAATGAATACATTATCTTAATTTCCAAGGATTTTTGAAGGGGTAAGATTTTGTGCAGAAGGTGATTTTTAATATTTAGCAACACAACCTTAGCTAAAGATTTTTTCTTCCATTGTTATGCTTTTTAATACAATTCTCTTAGCATTTTAGATTCAAAATAGGAAATATCCTTTGGCTCAAGTCCAATTTTCCCCTGTTTTTTGATATTCTTTCAAAAGATAAGGGTCTATTTCTCCCTTCCCTGATGCACTTTATACTCATTTACACATGTAAAATGCTATTACTCTTTCTTGGAACCATATACCAAAATGCAAATTACTCTACAAGAGGAGCAAGCATCAAACCCAAGGACCCAGAGGATAAGGGCAAATCAGCATCCTAGCAGGAGCAAGCTGGAGAGTCAACCTGAAGCCTATCAGCTACTTTAGAGTGATAATTCACATTCATGCCCTTACTCTGTGGTGAAAGGAAGGCGAGGTTTGTTCCTCAGGCTCACCGCAGCCTGAACGCCCGCACGTGACTGTAACTTCATGTCTGATCTTACTGGTTGACAGCTTCTGTAGGGGTCCATGCCCTCAGAATGACCCGCTGTGAATGTCCTGTAAATACAGAGCTGCAGCTCACGGTGTGCATTCATGGTGTCAGTGGCCCTGTCTCTCTTATAAATTAATGGTGGCTGAGCGTGGCTGGTAGTTTGTTTAGCAGGACTTGGTGATTGAGCCTGCTCCAGCAGCAAGTAGAGCCCAGGACAGGCTCAGACCGGCCCTGAGCAGCACATCCTTCCGTCCACTTGCTGTCTGTGTCCGGGCAGGCCTGAGGAGCTGGGCTGAAGGAGTGGCTTGGTGCTGCTGTACCGCAGCCAGACTGAATGGTTTGGGGTTTTGCCAAAGTTTTCGCAGCTCCTTCCCTCCCATGCTGCTCCGGTTAAGCCTGTGAATTCCAGGGAAATGGCTGCTGGATCCAATTCTGCTCTGCCCTGTCCTTTGGGCTGGGAGCCTCCTGAGGCAGGGCTTTTGCTTGCAAGGCTGTCTGGTTGGCCTTTATTTTCCTTAGAAAGCAGTAATGCTTTTTAGGGCTGTCAGGAAACATCAGCCTGACAGTCTCCTCCACGTACTCCTCTTTCTGCCCAGAGGAGAGGATGAGGTGAAGGAGCAATTTGGCATGAAAATGAGAAACAGGTCAAGCTGCTTGCAAACCTGGCCTCTGAAAAAGAGATAGGAAAAGAGAACAGAAAAGCAGTTGCTTCAGGAAGCTAGGTTACTCCTTACTCCAAATTAGTACAGCTGATTCGAAAAGACCCGACCAACCTTTTTGTAGCTCATCTGGGTGGTTTGCTAAAGGTGATCTGTCACCACTGAAGCAGCATATCCAAATCTGGAAGGAGACTGCATTTCTGCTTATTTTCATTCCAAGTGAAGCAGCCCTTCTCTGCTCAGATATTTGAGGCCCTCATTGGAAAAAAGCTTGGTGCTAGGTGTAGGGAGAAAGAGGTTTAGGTTTATAAAGGTATCCAGACACATAAGTGGTTGTCAAAATTTCCAGGTAACATAGTAAAGTCACTAACTATCTACATTTCTTTCTGAATTTTATTGATGTTGCTCAACAGCTTTCAGGGTAAGGCTTGTGATCCTCACTCAATCAGTGGTTGTAGTGTCTAGGAGGAATTAATATATGTATCATAAATGCACTTGGCCTCTTCTTGATGTATGTTCAAAGTAGTATTTTTGTGATGTGGCTCATTGCCAGTGTTCCTGAGAAAGTCACATATGTGATTCTTCCTCTATAAATTGCTAAAATAGTAAAATTAGGTTTTGAAACATTCCTAAGCTTCTTTTTGCGGTATTTAACCCTTATTTATTAGGAAAATGAAAAAGTCAACACTTCCCTTATTCCCCAGAATTCCCAAACCAGGAGCTTCTCTCATCCATCATGGTGACAGTGATACGTTAACAGGCACCAAAAACTCTGTGCCTCCTCCTCTAAGGGCACTTCTATGCAAAGTGAGCCAAGGGTACATGGTGAGTGAATTTCCTGACTTCCCTCATGGTTTTAATTTCTAATTTTAATGCTATGTTAGAATAAATGTTTCACGACCATTATTGAAGTCTCTGAATGGTTTCTGATCCTACTAGATTAATTCTTACTTTCTTTCCCTTGATAGCTGATTTGGATGTAGTAAATTATGTTCTGTCCATTCTTACAGCTGCTTAAGTTATTCAGTAATCCTAGATTGCTGCTAGTCATGTCCATCTCTCAAAGAACAAATTAAAACAGTTCTCTCACATATCAATTAAGACACCCCTGCCTTGATTAACAGGATTTCCCCCCTGCCCAATCTTTGATGTGCTCACAAAGCCAACTAGGTTTACAACTCAGTAAGTCAAAGTCCTTTACCTACAGATCAAGCACAGGAAAGAGAATAGGTTGTCCTGCCCATCTATCTCTTCCCTGGAGAGGGACAACATATGAAACTAGAACTGGACATTCTCTGTGTCTTGTTTCATCTTCCACTAAAACTGAGGATTAAACAAATCACTGGCTGTTTCAGGGACTAAGTGTGACAGAATGAAAATCTGGTCTTAAAAAAAAAAAAAAAATGCAGATTTCAACAAATTCAGAGAGCAGTTAGGCAGTCTCAGGAAGAAATTCTAAGTGAAGAAGTGCAGAAAGCTGATGGCTATATTACAAGCAAAGCGGTGCAGACTAGCAATAGAATCTACAGTAAACCCTACATAGCTTCATCAGGAGTGTGTCATTACTTGAAATAAAAAAAAGGAGTTTACAAATAGTAGAAACAAGGCAAGAAAACAAAACAATCCTCCTAAATGTGTGAAAAGCAGGAGTGAGGCAAAGGGAGTTGTAGCTCCATTACTTAATGGACACAGAACAAATAAAGCATGATGAAGAGGTGTTTGAAGTATTCAATGCTTTTTTTGGGTGAATCTTCATTAGAAAAGAAATTGCCATGAAGACTCATTGAAGTGGTTGAAAAAATGTACTGACTGGTTTGCAATAGTCTCTTGTCAAAACGAGAAGGCATTTCAAGTTGGATTCTGCAGGGGAATTTTTTCCTTGGGACTATTTCTGTTCACTGTCTTCATTATCATGGTGGATGATGGAAGAAACTTCATGTGCAGCAGACATCCAGCTGGGAAGGAGCTATAATGGGATTGGAGGGCATAATAAGAAAAAGACTGATCTCAATGAGCTGGAGGAATGATCTGGACCCAGTGAGATGGAATTTTTTTGAGAAAAGTTGGAAGTATTACGCATTAAAATCAAATGCATGAAAACAGATTGCACAATAAATGCTGAGAAAGCAGTACAGAAGAACCAGAGCTGGGGTTTTGGCTTACTGCAAACTGAGCAAGCCAATAATATGTTGATGTTTTGAGAAAGGTGAATCTTTGGGTAGGAGGTGTTAGCAGGCAGAGAGTGTGAGAGCTACTTATGCCGCTTCACCCGGTGCTGCTGAGATCCCACCTGGTGCAATGTGGCCAGATTTGTATATCATGTCAGAGACAATCTGGGCAAAGCAGCAAAAAAAGGAAAAGTTTCAGAAGGCACAAGATAAGTGGGTTTGGTTTTGTCTAGAAAGTAGGTAACTGAGGGGAATAACAAAGCTTTCAATACAGAGAGCTTTTTTTTTACTTTCCTGCTTGTCTCCTACAGGCAGGGTGGGAAATAATTGGTGTAATATATAGAATCATACCCTAAGATTAGGTGTAATCTCCTGTAATATCCTACAGCCTGTGGGAGAGCTGTAAACCCTGAGCATTGGGAGAAGAAGGATATTGCAGAATTGCCTTCACTGAAAGCCTTCCAGAGAAGGTAAGAGGGTGTATAGAATGGAGTCAAGCACCTCTCAAGATTGCTCTGACCTCCTTCTCAAGCCAGGGTTTGGAACTGGGGAGGGATTTTGTAAGACTATATAGTCCATTCCTCCTCCCCAAAGCACAGTTAACTGTAAAGCGTTAATGTGTTTCAGGAAACAGGGTAATGGTGTTTAAAATAACCCCACAAAATAGGAGCTAATACCTTTAATTTCTGCAGTACCACAGCAGAGTCCCAAGCTCTGTCTGACCCAGCGGAGGTGGCAGTGGCAGTTCTGTGCTGGGGAGGAGTCTGCTGTGAAGTCCGGGCGATGATGTTGCAGTTTACGTGCAATATGTTTTACAACTATTAGATGTTCTGTAGGTCATCCTTTTTTCCATATTAACCCTCCCTTGAGGAGTTAGGCCCGAAGAGCCGGTGGAAGAAGAACCACAGTGGGATGAAACTACATCTGAGGTGAAGCTGTTTGCAGGGACAAGGCGGTGTCTTCCTTGGTGTCCCAGCCCCCTCCCCATAGGGCTGGACACCTAGGCTCTGAGTTTAAAAAGAAGCTGGCCTTGGAAAAGAAGAGGATGCAAGTGATTCGTGTGCCACAAGAAACCATCCCCCTGTTGATTGTAACACCAGGTTAAATGGTGGTTTACACAGGAAAAACCCTGGTGCATTTCGTCAGAGAGGATGGCCAATACAGAGGGCCAGAGTTCAGTGTCTGTGAGATGTAAAATATTGGTTCTTGGGGCTGGGGATGGTTCTTCAATCCTTACAGGCCCTGGTGCAACCAGACCTCTGTTACTGGAGCAGCCGTGACACGGTTGCAGGGAGGCTCAGTGGGATGGTGTGAGTGCCTCTCCCCATGCAGAGGACGGGAAACCAGCCCCAGCCCTATGCCTCAGTTGCATCTTTTTCCTCATGGTCTGTGATTAAAAGAAAAACAGACTTTGTCTGTGCTAAGTTACTGGGATATTTGTCTCCCCAGAACCCAATACTCACATAGAACTGGAGCTGCAGAGCTGCTCTCATTGTTTTTTGAGCTCTGTAGGAGAAATGAATCCCTAGGAAACTTGAGTGTGTTTTTCGATCTTGAAAAAATGAGTTTCTTGGTCCCTCCCCACCTTGCTGGAGTAATTCCCATAAAATAATCATTGCTTTTGAAGCCAGTCCTACTTTTCTCTCGTGCTTGAAAAGCTGCTCCGTCCAGCTCTGTGTACAGGCACAGGCTGGCTCTCCTCCAAGTAATATTCAGTGAAGAAACGCCTGCTCGCGTACCTGCTGCAACTATTTACATTTCACTCTCTTTGGCAATAAATTAGTTCCACAGAGGTCTGAGCAACAGTTGTTTTGAGCAGGAGGGAGTTTGGATTCTGCAACTGCATTTACACAGCCAGCCCTTATCTTCATGAATATAAGAGAGCAGGGAGCTTGTTGATGCAAACTAACACCAAGTGAATTGTGTTTGCCAGCAGAGCAGCTTCCCATGTGAAAATCCTGATTTCCTTCTTCTTGATGAGGCCATGGCACAGCCAAGACAAGGACAGAGCCTCTTTTTTTTCCAAACCAACTGTTAGTGGAATAAGTAATTCTGCAGACCTGTCTTTCACATCTCACTCACTTTATATGCAGTCTAATTAATTCTGTCGGGGAAAATAATTGGCTCGGATCAGGTCGATCCAACTAAAGTTCTAAATAACTTTGGTTGAGTGGTATTTATATTTCAGCAACTAGTCTTGGGTGAAGCGCTCGCACGCGCAGAATACTAAGGCTGTGCTAACTTGGCACAAAAATAGCTCTGTGGTCCGTCAAGTGGCATTAAGTCCCATCTATAAAAAGCCGTGCAGCTGCCTCTGAAGTGCGGCTATCTCGGGAGAGGGGGAGGGGAGCGCTCCAGCCTGTGTCGGTGCTGGACAATGGGCATCATGGACACACTGCCAATTGTCAAGAGCATGGAGTGAAAAGCTTCCCAGCCACAGAGAAGTGATTGGAGTCACCCTGTGGGGACACAAGAGTTGTCAAGGAAAGATTTCAAGGGTGCAGTCATGTCAGCAAGGTGCAGAGACAAGGAGCAGTCAGTGTTGGGGTGAGTCCAGGATTTTGGACAAGGCTGGAAGATCTGGAGTACAGGAGCAGATGGGGACAGAGGGGATTGGGGCATCACAGGCAAAGAGAATGCTGGTATAGCTGTAATCTGTGACTGTCCTCACGTGAGGGATGGACCCGGTGAGGGAAGATGAGCCTGAGTGCTCCCAGGGAGATGTTCTGGCAGCTGGACTGACATGGTCAATAAGCGAATACCACCCTCTCACTGTAATGTAGGGTGGCGTGTTCTCATTTGTGTTTTTTTAAGGCACGAACATCTTGACTTAAGGACACAGATGGAAGGCAGGTGTTACTGTGCTGAAGGTCAGAACTACATTTAAAAGTACCTTTAGCTTTCTTCATCCTACAGTTTCTCTGTGAACATTTGGGCCAGCACATCTCTCCCCCTCCACCCAACAAATTTTAGATCTGCAGCCAGATCCTCACTCTCCAACTCAGCCTTCATCTCCGCTTGCAACAGCATCAGCCCACTCTCTTGGATCCTAGAAAAGGAAATTCGTCTTTCCATCTGGTCCTCTTCATCTCCTCGTTCAATAGGTAGCATTTGCCTGAGATAGCTCACCCCGTAGTGGAGAACAACATGTTTTGTGCTGCTCTGACTGCTACAAAAGGTCTTCTTTCCTAAGCAAATTGTGTAAACTGGCTCTCCTACTGCAAGCCTCCTCTACTAGCCTGTGCTAGCTGCTGGTCTCTCCGGGGGAAGCCTGGGTAAATGAACAAGTGTGAGCAACAGTGTCGCAGCCTTCTGCACTTCCTCTCTCCCCAGCACTAAAAATAAGACCTCATTTGTAAATAAGATATCTCCTATTTTTATAGTGCTTTTGAGATGCGCTGGATTAACAAGTCTACATCCTGACTCCCTCTCTAGCCGCAGTTTGTACCCAGCCTGGGCAGTAGCTGTGCTTGCTGTGTCAAATCACAGCATGCTGTAGATGTGTTTCCATCCTGCTCTGGTGGATGCATTCTTGCGAAGATGAGCGGTTTTCATTCCAGCTGAGTCTCTGATTTTTCCCCCGGGATTACCAGCGTGACACGCACAGTGGCAGTTTCCCATCTTGTAATGAGGACACCAGTCTGCAAGACCTACCTAAGCTCGTTCACAGGTAGTAACTGAAAGGTGCACAGCACTCAAGTATCACCATCACACTCACTCCCCTGCTTCGTTTTTTAGCCAAAAGCTGCCTGCTGACTGACAGGCTTTTCCAACACCTCAGGATAATTGCTGTCGTTAAAGAGTCTTGTCTCCTTTCGAAGCCCTACAAAGGAGCTCACCAAAGTGAATGTCTCTTTCATCTAACTCTCATGTTGACCTTGAAGTTAAATCCCTACAGAAGTCGGTAGCCCTGAAATGATTTGGCACACAAAAATACGTGAGTGTTGATGCGCTTACCTTCTAGACACCAGGCTGCCATTCTCCAGCCCTCCTTCGTGTCTCTGGATGAGGTTGAGCTGTGGGACATCATGGAGAAAGACTCCTCAGAGAAGATAATTTACCCTTCTCATTGCTGACCTAAAAGAACAGCAGGTATCGAGCTGCTCAAGCTACTGGTCTGCAATTGCAGCCATCATAAGCAGAATGTATCTAGTCTCGATGTAGCTAATTTGTAGAGCCCTAGCAATAAGATCATGACAGCTCAAAGCCCAGGAGGCTGTGTAAAATTGTGCCTGGAACTCTGTAGTGCTTATGGCAGCCTGAACCACTGCTGTTTCATCCCAAGCTGTATCTGAGCCACCCCTGTCAAACCTATCCTGAAGGCATGTAAAGGCACTGGTAGTTAGGCTGCCTTCAGCTGGGATGACGTCTTTAACTCCAAGGAAGCAGCAAGGGATTGAAGTTTGTCCAGCTTCATCCCATGGGGCACTCCAAATGAGGCACTCTAAGTCTTCAGATATCTCCAGAGCTTCCGCACACAAAAAGGATTCTGGCTGTGCTGAATTCACTGCTGATGAACAAATCAAGTAAGAAACCTCTGGTGAATACACAGAATGGATCCAAGCTGGTAGGATAGTACAGAAATCTTGTAGCCTACCCCAGGATCCTCCTCATCCCACCACTCAGCTGGAACAGTCTGCCTGTGATAATTTTAGCACTTTCAGATATGGTCCTAAGCAGGACCAGTTGGATGAAATCCTATGGCCTGTGTTATGAATGAGATAGTCAACCTTCTGCCTTTAAATCTGTGAGTCTGGAAAAATAACCCAGCATCAAAAACAATACTCTGCCATAGGAAATTTCTATGAGAGTGTTACCATTTCTCATTTTACCTTGAAAAATTTCCCCCATCCTCCCTTGCCCCCACTTAAAGATTTATTTGGTTTCCTCTCTCCCCAAGCTCAATCCAATTAAACAAAAAAATTACTTTATTCATGTGAGTGTTCAGTGAACTTTAGTCAGGAAAAATGCTGAATATACCAAAAGTAAAGAACATTTTTTTATGTGACTAGACTTTCCCTGGGATTTTTTTTCATGCTCAGCAAAGCTCTTAGGTAAAGAAATGGCTAAACCCCCACACTTCAATATACAGACAAGTCAAACATCAATGAAATGACAAAAACATGGAATGCTATTTTATCTATTTTATTGGTCACTGAATTTTTTTTCCACATAGGGAGCATTTCTATACAAGGGATTAACAAAATAAGACCTTGATCCTCTGAATGTAAGAGGATTTTAAAACAGCAAAATTAAGCTCTTGGAATATAAGAACAGTTAGACTTAGGATTGTCTGGGCAATATTCATTTGATTCCCATTTTCATGTGTATTATGATAACATCTTTCATCTTGTACCTACATACTTGCATACTAATTTTTGCCTGGGAACCTCTTCTACATTCACCACCCAAAATAAATTGTGATCTCATGATCAGCCATTTCATACTTTTCATAATTTCTCTTCATTATTCAGAGTACATCTCATGCCTTATTTACAATCTGCGATTCAAACTGTGCTGTGGAGGAAATGGACAGCAATTTCCTGATTAACTTTCCTGCCTAACCTCTTGTGGTACCATCCAAGTGCTTTCCAAGTTTTTCTGAATTTGTCTAGACAGCTTCTGTGTGAGGTCTAATGGGCTGCCTGGAGGCAGGAGTGTTAGAAAAAGATCTGGAAAATGGGATCGATAAGAACAAGCATTTGCAAGGCAGCCTAATACTGAAGGAGAAGTGAGACACAGATTAGCCATGGTGCTGTGTACAGAAGGACAACTAGGAGCCTGAGGAAGGGCAAAAATGCCTGTGGGGGAGCAGGGACACTGGCTCTGGATGCTCTATGAGGGGCTTGGCTGGCCATGGCAGCAGCTCTGTGAGTCTGCTGACACTGTCACAGATCCCAGTGGCACCAGGCAGCCCTTTTCCCACCCCTCTCCTCTTCTGCTGGAAGGGAACATTCCCAGTGAGTGTTCTTCCTTCAAGTCAGGGGCTTGGCAGTCAGACTGCTGCTAGGGGTG
This sequence comes from Tichodroma muraria, assembly GCA_013390105.1. Taxonomy (NCBI): domain Eukaryota; kingdom Metazoa; phylum Chordata; class Aves; order Passeriformes; family Sittidae; genus Tichodroma; species Tichodroma muraria. The sequence goes on from WAAG01091173.1 coordinate 56,136, forward strand.
GATGTGCTGGACATGATGGGGAAGTTGTGCTGAAAGCCCCAGAGGGAGGTATCAACTAACATGAGCTGAAAACAGCCACAGCAAGGTTACTGATGGGACATTGCCTCAAATTCCTCACCAGTCCATCACACTCCAGATCACTGGCAGTCCAGGCCAGGAGGCAAGATCTGTGTCCAAAAGAAAAAGATGTCTTTTCAGACATGGGAGCATGAAAATGAGGGGCTTTTCACCAGTACTAATCACCGGGGGGAAAATAAAGAGCAGGAGTCACTCACCAGTGATTTCCAATGAGTGGCTGAAAAGGACAAGTGGAGATTTTCCCCTTGCGGGAGGGCAAACACCTGTGCACAGGCACCCTTCATCTCTTCTCCTGGAGTGTCTATCCTTTTTCCCTCTGAACCCATCCATACTTTTTTTCTGATGTATTCACAGCTGTCAAGGGCGCCTCAGCTGGGAGGTGCAAGAGTTGTTACACCAATGTGCTCAAAAAACCAGGGATTAACAGGGACTGAGTAGGTCCACACTTACATTGCTCATACCACTAGTGATTGTATTGCATGCTTTGAAATCTCCAGGGGATATAGCTCTGGGTTTGCCATTCCCCAATGAGACAATTAAAAAGAAATCACATTTTCTTAAGAGGAAGGAAAACTGGCTCTAAGAAGTATTATGAACAGAGCCACATGGGTGGATTATGGATATAAATTGAATGTAATTGAATGTTTTGTAAGGGAGGAAACTTTTGATGTGAATTTATGGATTAGGTGATTTTGTTTTCATACTGGGCAAGGGAGGTATCTGTATATATATACATACATGCATACATACATATGTATATATATATGTCTGTATTTTAGGTATGGTACGGGTAGTTAATTCTTTGGATGATAACAGAATGTGATTATTCCTGCTTTTCTGATTTTCTGGCTTTATTACTTCACTTCCTTTCTGGACCTGAAGCAAATACATTAAATGCTGAATCTTAGCCAGGAAGCTGTCAAACAACTGTATTTCAGCAAAACGTAGTGTCATGCTTGGATGGCTCTGTCCCGAAGCTAAGCTCCACACCATCGAAATGGCATGGCAGAAAATAGCATATTGAACCACGCAAAGGTATGGATCAATGAAGTCATTAGCAAAGTGACCTTATGGGTAGGGGAGACAATGCAGAAGCCCCATGCAATGGAAACTCAAGAGCCCTCTTTAAGAGCAGGCTGTACAGTAATGACTGGTAATGCAGAGAGCAGCAACATATTAAGGGGGCCCTTTACAGCAACCCCCCTCTAACTGAATTTCCAGGAACAAAAGAACTTTTCTCTCTCTTTCCTGCCAAGCTTTGTTGGATCTGTTACACTGGCAATGTTGAGAGCCTAGTTCAGGGAAGGTGGCCCTGTTGCTGTCACCTTGGGTGCTAGTCCCCTTTTGGGGCATGGTTATCCCCTGCCCCTGCCTTCTGTTAAGCTCAGGGTGGATACAGGGTAAGGCCCCCTTAGGGGACAGGTAGAGGAAGACAAGCAGCAGCTTTACAGAGAGGACCTGGCACTATGAAGCTGTGAGACTTTATTATTAAGCTGTAAACTGCCCCCCGTAGCATCTCTTGGCTGGCTAATATCTTGCATAATAAATGGAGTGAGCACAGAAAGATTTAGTGATTCGGGCATTTCCGTCCCTATTATGAATTCACCAAGTGGAGTGAAGTAGGCACCAAGTCTCCACGAGGCAAAGTAAATAAAATAAAATGAAAATCTAATTTTCTCTAGATTCCTACAAGCCTTTAGGAGGACAAGAGAGTTGCAATAGATATTTGTTTTCCTATAGATTTCCAATCATACTTTTGTTGCCTCGTGTCACCTCTGCTCATACTCAGTGCCAGTTTATTTCTTCCCCATTCCATAAAAACAGGGAAATAAGTTGGGGGAGTCTAACTACTGAAATTTAATTAAAACAATTTAAAAATTACTTAATCAATTTTCTAACAAGACATCTTTTTGGTAACACAGGCAATTTATTAGTTACTGAAGCCAACCTTGCTTTTAATATAAACAGACTAATTTATCAGTGGTTAACTCTCGTAATGACCAGCTCTAGCATGTAATTATTGCTGCTGTCATGAAGCATAATAGCATATTTCCCAGGGTTATTATGCAAATTGCCAACATTGACCACTCTGTGTAAAGTTTAAAGCACTTTCCGTGTTTATCTCTCATTTCCACATTCTCAGGACATTTTGGAACACATGTTTTTCCTGGTATGAGAAGTTTTATGCAGCTTTTCAGTTCAGTAGCATATATCTGGGCACGCTGGAGAGAAAAATCCCAGTTCTTCCAGGTCTTAATTGCTGGAGCGGAATGGAAGAAGAAAAAATGTGGATTTCCCACATTAGAGACCTGCTCTATGCAGGTCTCTAATCTTGGTTCTTTCTTTTGCATCTTGGTTCTTTCTTTCCACACCTTTTTGTATGGGCCTGTGGAAAGAAAGAAAGAACCAAGATCTCCAACAGGCTGAAGCTGGAGGTATTTATTTTAGCATTTAACTAATTTTGGAAGTGTGAAGTCCTGTACATCCATTGAGGTGAGGCAGACCCCTGTGGAGGAGAGCCAAGAGCTCTCCACAGCTCAGTAGAAGGCAGAAGTCTAAATGCACGCACACAGGAAAAAACAAAACTCTATGTAAGACTAGTGGGAGAAGGCATGAAACCTCATGGAGTACCCAGAGCTCACACAGAGTGGACTAAGAGCTGCTTGGAATTAGAAGAAGGGGAAAAGAAAATATCACAGAGATGACCTAATTCTGACCTTGGCCTTCAAAGGCTTTGGGACAATGACCAAGATAAAGGTAATACATGGAATAATAGCACTTAAAAGGAGGCATGGGCATTGAGTAAGGCATAAAAGTCTCTGAGGTGAATATGCATATCTGGAACATTTATCTGTAGACGTGGCAAGTACACGTGGATGGGTAGGTGGAGAGATGTGTGCTTACAGCCAGCCTGTAAATCACCTCCCAGCCCCTCCTTCTGCTCACCCCGTGGTAATTGCCCCCTAGTACTGACCCAGGGCTTGCACAGGGACCCTGGGGCCACCCCTTCTGCTTCCCCATCATTACCCAGCCCTGTGCACATTATGGAGTTAAAGATTATTTTTAACAGATCTAATAAACCTGAAACATCCAGCAGCAGATGCCAAATTTTATCATCTCCCTGGAGTTGGCAATAAAGAGGTTCACACAATGACAGCAGGAAGGAAAGCAGAGTGAGCAGAGGGGCTGTCAGAGAGGAGGTGAGTGTGAGGCAGTTGCAGGCAGCAGTCAGTAGGGCAGTAAAAGATAATAAAACCTTGATGTACAAACCACACTAATCAAAGAACAGGTATTGCATTCGTATTTCCCATTTCCTTGGCCTTCACGCAGCAGCTGGTGGGAATAGCGTGCTTGTTTTTGTAGATAAACAGATCCCAAGTGAGCTATACCTGAGCATCTCTGTCAGCCCACTGATGTGCAACAACCCTTCAAAATCCCTAAAATGAAGCCATGAACTTTCATGAATTTTCTCACTGCCAGCTCTGCCTTGCCTAGAAAGGGCTCAGGGCTGGCTTTGAAGGTCTGAGTCAGCACCAGGGAAGGAAAGGAAGGAGGAAGGGAGGGAGGGCAAGAGAGGGAGAGGTGGCCTTTTTCCAGGGCCCATTTCTGGCCTGTTAGACCATCCGTGTTAACTTCAGGAATGTGAAGGGAGAACTGGAAGAAAGGAGTTGCTGCAGTGGACCTAGAGTAGACAAGGATCTAAATTACTGCCTGCCATGGCCATTCCTGTACAATTCTTTGGATGAAGGCACCCAGTCCCCTTTCCCCATCACAAAAATCCTTCGACATCCACAGCCTGCTGTGGGGTTGGATCACAACTGAGAAAAAATGAGACTGTTTCCTTAGAGGCAGCATCACGTATGATTTCCCAGGTCATGTTTAGGACTGAACCAATTTTGAGAAATTTAGCACTGTTCCACCACTGGTGAAGGCAGAATAAGCCCTGGACATTATTTTTGTCAAAGAAATAGTTTCTTTGTGGCTCATCATCCAGAGCTGGGGTCAACCCAGCTGCCACTTGAACACTAAACCCAGAAGGAACCAGAAGAGCAGCTTTGCCTGCTGGGAGTGTGCTGTGGAGGCAGTTGTTTTTCTCCCGGCCGCTCAGACCAAAAGAAGTTAAAGTATGACCTGACAGGTTGTGCATTTACTGCCAGTGCTGCAAGATTGCATGGGCTGTAAACAGGCTGCAAATGTGCCAGTAAGTGCTCTTCTTATGTCTGCCCTCGTGCTGTCACTGGAGACAACAGGAAGGATTTTGCTGGCATCAGTGGCTTTCAGCAGGTGCAAAAGCAGCCTCCTTCTGCATGGGCAGACCCAGGCTCCAGCAGTGATGGGTCAGACACCTGAATGTTTTATGTCCCAAACACTGGGAAGTAGCTGAGATATATGGCCTGTGTGCCACTGTGACTGGAGAGAGAGAAGGCAGCCTGCCTGACTGCAAGGCAGGACAGCAGGAGGTGTGCTCAGCTGGCTGAACATTGCCCTGCATGTGTATTTCTCACTTATCTCAAAGGTTTTATGACTCAGAAGTTTGTTTTCATGGGCTGCAAAAAGGGAAATTATTGCATTATTTCTTGTTTGTGTACCACAGCATGTCTCCAGGAGCACAGATGCTCTTACAGCTCTTGATATCAACAGAGCAGAGATCAGTCTGGTCCGAACCATCACATTTTTACCAAGCATCAGGGGGTACCACTCCCCCCAGGAGCTGGCAGAAGCGAGCGCTTTGGTAACTGATGTTACATCTCCCATCAGAAAGTGCATGGAATTAGGGCAGCCATATATTTCCTCCAATTTGGCATTGAACCGGAGGCACAGAACAAGCGTAATTTCCACATCGGGCTGGAGATGTAATAGGAAAGCCATCTAACAGGTGAAAAATGAAATGGCCCCTGACACGGGCAGTTACTCCCTCCTGCCTGTCACAGCTTTCCCCACTGCTCCCTGAAGTGTCTGTGTAATATAAACTGTGCTCATTTCACAAGCTCACTGCAGGCTAAACAGCTGTTAATCGCCCTTGACTGCGCTGCTGTAATCATCTGCAGGCATTCTGCTCCTGCGAGGACTATCTCTGCGCTGCTGCTGGAAGAGAGCGCTGAAGTACGTGTTGTACTACCCAGACTGCTGGTAGTCCAGGGTGGGCTGCGGAATCTGATGCTGCAGAAGCACAGACTTCACTGTGGGCTGTCAGAGCTTGCCGGCAGCGTGGGTGTCTCCCTGCGCTTTCGTGGCCACGGCCACCTCGGCTGCGTCTGCGCACGTCACGGTTGCACCTCCTGGCAGCGGGTGGCACTTGGAGGGGGACCAGGTTTTTGGTTCTCATTTTAGTGGTTCGGGTTGCTAGAGTCTGGTGAGGATGGAGCATCCCCCCGCTGCCACAGCCCGGCCTCACTGCCTGGGAGCTGATGCAGTGGGGTCCTGGCTGCAGGATGAGCCCTGCAGACAGGTGTGGGCAGGGTGGAGATGGATGGTGTGTATGTGGGATGGGGAGGCAGATGGGCAACAAGCACAGGTTGCCAGAGCTTGGTAGTAAAAAGCCTTGTTCAATAGATGCGTTGTTTATTACATGCTCCTAAAAGAACAGCCACTTCTTTGCTTTCGCTATGCCTTCCCTTTGGGGTCCAGCATCACAGGAATTACCTGATGGTTCCCCAGTCCTGGAGAAGCTCTCCTCTTTCTACATCAGACCACTCTCAGATGCACTTCAACACCACCAGGGACATCTTTCCACAGTCCTAAAACCATTTAAATGGGTTTCATTAGGAAAAGACGATCTCCTTTGAAAGAGATGTTTTTCTATAACGGATGTTTCTCTTTGTGGTTACCCTCTCTTAATACTCCAGTCTTGGTTTTTGTAGTATTTAACTGAAACCCAAGTGAGTTTCCCCTGCTCCTCTTTTCTCTCCCTGTGTGCTATATTTCCTTCCCTGAATATCAACCTACATTAAGTGAATGCAGTCTTTTTTTTCAATACCTGATATCTTCAGTGTTTGTTGTTTTGATTACATTAGACCCTAGCTCACTGTATACCTACTGGATAAGCAAGGGCCTAGGAACTTGGTTAATTTTCAAAACAAAATAAGTCTTTAGGCCTAGACCTGAGCGTATGACTGATGAGCAACACAGTGTTGTGACTGTGGCCTGATCAGACCTTAACATTTAAAATAATTGAATCTGCTTTAAGTGCTGCTTACATATTTTTTCTGCCTACTCCTCCGTCACCATGAGGATATATGGTGGAGTTTGATTAAAAGAAAAGGATTTCAAAATTGTGTTCCTATACATGGGCACCCAAACTGAATTTGAAATGTTTAAATATGCATGTCTGCTTTGCCTTCATGCTAATCAATCACAGAAGTGAACTGGCCCATTTTCTATTAGCTAACCAATTAGGCAGCACAGCTTACAAGCTCTAAGTCAAATATTGGGCAAGATAGCTGTCTGTCACATTTGAGAAATAGATTTAAGAGTTGGTGGTCTGTCCCCAGATGTCTTATGAGAGAAAAAATTGGCCTAGATGTGTAGAATCAATTGTTTACTGTGCACAGTTTTCCTGGTTTTTCTTGTTCAGAACACAAAATACTTAAACACAGGCCATTATCTCCACTTTTTTTGATTCATAGATCTTAAGGCCAAGGGGGTAATTAAGACCATCTAGGCTGACCTGTAGCTTAATGCAGGCTAAAAGCTCTGTTCTGATTATTTCTGCATGAAGACTGTAATTTTTGCTTGGGCAACAGCACATCTTTTAAAAAGACAGCTAATTATGGTTTGAAAACATAATGTGTTACAGAATCCAGAGCATCCCTTTAAGCTGTTTGGATAATTACCTTGGTTTCTAACATTTTTTTCTTGTTTCTAGTCTTTCAGCTTTCAGCCATGGAATCTTGTTATGCCTTTACATCACCAGATTACAGATCCATCTGCCACCAGAAATCCCTTTCATAATGGTTTGTAAGTCAGGATCAAGTCACCTTTTGTCTTCTCTTGAATGAGCTAAAAGCACTAAGCTTTGTTCATCTTTTACTATAAAGCCTGGTTGTCCCATGTTGGATTATTCTTGCAGCTTCCACCTGAACCTTTTCTGGTTTTAGTTTTACTAGGCAGGCACCAAGTTTCCTTAGAATTGCTAAAACCCATAGCTGGAAATTCCCTTTCTGGAGGACTGCATTCAACCTCCTATAGCTCTGAATCTGTCACTAACTTAGAAAGAAGGGTGCATTGGGCACAGAGCTGAAACTAGCTTTGTTCTGGAGTGCAGTGATGGTGGTTTTTACATTCATAGAATGTATGAATATTACATTCATAGAAGCTAAATTATGTTCACAGAAGCTAAAATCCAAGTCAGTAACATAGAAAACTTAGTAGTTTAAAAACCCAGTTTCCTGATGTCAAAACTGTTTAAAAGTCTAATAATCCTATAGAAAGAACTTGAAATGCAAGACATCACAATAGTTTTGTTTCCATGCAGCTCAAAATGAGTAAAGAAGAGGTAGAAAAGTTCAGAGAAGAAGTAGAAAAGTTCAGAGCATGACAAGAAGAATTATCACAGATATAGTGAAAATACTTTCATTCACAGAGTGATTAAACAGACTAGGCTTCGTCAGCTTGGGAAAGAATTGATGAGGAGGGAAGGTGGCAGAATGCAACTGAAATTGAGGCAGAAAGGTGAATGGCAATGACTGAGTGCAGTAATGAGGGAGGCATTGAATGAAAAGACAGAGTGAACAAAAAGAGACACTTCTTTATCTGTCCTCTCACACACTTGGATGTTTCCTATCATGCGGCCTGTGTGGTTGCTGAAAGTCTATATATATTCCAGAAGCAACCAGGCAAAGGAAGGGAAGAAAGATCCAGTAAAAGCCTCCAATGCCAGCTTGGGAGGACATGTAGGGGTGCTGGAGGGGAGGTGCAGGGAGGTGCCACCTGTGTTTGTGCTGCTCTGTTGCTTGTACTCCAGGCAAGCTGGCTGCTGCTGGAGGGTCACTTTGGAGGGCCTTTGATTGCGCTCTTTCCAGCTGTTCTCATGGTCTTAAAATGGGAAATAAAATTGGGAATTTTATACAGTTGCTTACTGCATGCCCAAAGCCACGCAGCTGCCCAAGAGAAAAAATGTTGCGCTAGTAAGAAGAATCATATCAGCTTGAAAGAGGCAAATGTAGCTGAATACAAATGCACACACATAGCAGGAAAGGAGATAGTAAAGAATATAAGTTAGAAGGATAGAAAACCAGAAAAAGTCTTAATGAAGTGACAGGACACCAAGAAAAAACCTAAGGCAAGAGGGCCATTGGCAATAAAAGAAAAGTTTGAGTATATCTTGTAATACAAAAAAAAAATCCTAACAATGATTCTAGTCTATAAAAACATGTTTTTATGTAGAAATGTCAAATACTTTCGATACATCTTGTTGTTCCAAGCAGTTTTTCGAAAAGTCTGCATGAAGAATTCACAGAGGGTGAAGATGAAATCTGTTCCCTTCCAACAGTAACTTGGCATTATGCAAAGCTAATAAGCCGGCTGTTTTTAACCAATAGGTCTGGGTGCAGCAAAAACTTTAAAGAGCTGGATGAGGAGATGTGTGGGCTATTAAAGTTGGTAAATTATGGGAATGCTAGAAAAGCTTGCCTGGAGAAAAAGAAGATTCAGATATTGATAATTATAGGCATATCAGCCTGACACAGACAGTGAGCTGGAGCAAAATAGTGCAATCTTGTTAACAACGTAAAAAAAAGAACTACACTTTACAGTAATCAGTATAGGCTTAAGGGAAACAAATTGTTCAATACCATCATGGCACCACATCTGTTTGTTTGGTGGCAGAATTGTTGGGAATAATTTATTCATATTTGTCTAAGGTATTTGATATTGTAATATATTTTTATTGACAATTATTCCAAAGAACAAGTCATATTAAAAATATGGTAACATACTAGGTCTAAAACCTGCCGTTGAGTATAGGGCTATATTCAGTAGGGAACTCTTGGCTTTCTTGACCTGTTCTGTCCAACCCTTGGCTGTATGAATGTCTTAAAAGCAAATCTACAAATATTATTGAAGGCTGGGGAGAGAGGATGATGAAGACACACCATTGAGCCAAATTACTTCTGACTTAGGCTGCACTTCCAGAAAGGGGGATGCTGCTTTGAGTAACAGCAACCCCACATGAGACTTGACCACAGCCTACAGAGGTACACCAAGAACAGAAATCTGATCCTGAAGGACTCCTTACCCTACAAGATCCAGCAGTTTGAACTGCAGCTACAAAGCTCCGTTTTGAGATAAGATGCACTCTTTTTAACACCAGGAGTTCCTGGCCATCTAACTGCTTCCTAGGATTTCTTGCAAACTCTTCGTTGCCATAGAAGCATATAAAGCTCTTTTATGCAGGAGGTCATTCCAGAAAAGCAATTTTCACTTTGTTCAGTAAATGGATTTCTAAAAATTTCCATATGCCTACTCTTTTTGTGCTCTTTTACAACCTTCCAGAATTAGTCCATGGACACAGCAGGAGACCAAACTGGCCCATCGACCCCCTCTGCATACAAACACATTTCCATGAATCTCTGAAGCTGGCACAGTATTTCTGTGAGAATTTCACTGGATTTATACAAAGGATTCCTCCGCCTCCTTGGTATTTTCGCATGTCACCTGCATAACCATACTGCTGCATAGGATGTTAAGCTGTGTGCTCAGGCTGATCATCCTCATCCTTTCCAGTTCTTCCAGTTCTGATGTCCAGCTTTTATGTATCACTGTGTTTTTTCTCCCTACAGACATGATTTGGCTCCTATGTTATGAACTCCCTGGATTGCTATGCATGAGTTGCCTCCTTCACTACTTCATGCTCCCTTCTTTTTAGGCTCAACCAGAACATTATCATTGAAGATTTTAATAATTTATTTCAGATAATAGTATTAAATGCAGCTAGCTTGAAAACTGATAGTAAGCAGAGATCTTTACTGCCCAGCCTAATTCCTCACCATCTAAAAAGACTCTCTGACTTAGAAGGGAGATGGATTCAGATTTGACCAAGCAAGTTATGTTAGGATTAGGATGGTCATTTTGTACTTAGCTTGTTTTTCCTGCTTGGACTGCTAGACAACACTTCTGTCTCAGTTATTTCTACAACAGCAATAAGGGACAAAGCCAGGATTCAATTGAGTCAAAGAATGAAAGGCAGAAGAAATATTCTTCAGTGGTGCAGGATTGTTTCTTTCTGCAGAAGCACACAAAGTGCTTGTTTGTTGTGTGTGCAATTGCCAAGCTGAGAAGTTATAGACAATATTGATTTGGTCTCCCAGCTCTTTGGAATCAGGCACTGGGTGGAAGCCAAGAAGGCTGAAGTCTAAATGCGAAGCTGTTCAGGCTCAATGAGCCATTCTTTGAGAGAGGGGACCCTTCTTTTCAGTGTTTGCACCTGTGTGTGTTGTGTGTGTGTGTGTGTGCATAAGGAGCTAACAGGAGGCAGCATTGTCCAGACACCACAGCAGGGAAACCAAGGGAAGGATGCTCCCCTCTGGTTCATGGTTCCAAACTCTCTTGCTGGGTTTGCAGGCAGTCTGTGTGAACTCTTTCCTAGCCTACATTTAAGGGCTCTGAAATGGGGATAACACGATGAGTAACATGTTGAGGGTGGTTGGAGGGGTCTAAATGAAAACCAAAAATAAACAAGTACTGAGCTTCATTATGAAATGTCGCAAATCCTTCCCCTGAGTTTTAGTGAATATTAGCTTCTCATATCATTTCATGACTGTGTAAACCACAAACCTTCTTTCACCAGCCATGACATGATTTAATCCAGATTGATAAGGTTTTTATTTTTTCAGGTAAGCCTGACAAGATTACACAATAATTATTTGATGGTGACTTCACACAGGTAAGAAGAAGTATAACTTTCTGGGCAGAGCTGGCAGAACTCCTGGGCAGAGTGTTTGGGCTAGGTGTGGAAGGTGAAGTCTTCCTAATTACAGTTTTCTGCCATTTGAAATGTTTTTGTCATGTTCTCTTTCTGATGTGGGGAGCTTGATGACAGAGAAGGCACTTCTCAATCACAAAACTGGTTGGAAAGTGTGAATTTGAATTATCTTTTCTGCTTTTATAAAAAATACCATTTATAGAACAAAATTTACATGGCTTATAACTCTATCTGGTTTTTATGGCCTGTAAATGTGGAAAACGTATGCCAAAGGGCAAAAGCATTCCCAGAGATCGATGTAATACAAACAGCCCTGGACAGCCAGCCTGCAAGAAAAATGTGATGGTTGACAAATTCTTTGCTCCCTGCAGTACTCTGGGTTCTTGGCTAACCTCAAGCATACATCAGTTAAGGTCTATGTGGATGGCAGGATTTTGCTCACATCGGCATTGTCTGACCTCTCCATTTCTGCTGCATATCTGTGTCACCTCCTGATTGCTCTCTCTGTAAAATAATCCTCCTTAAATTATTTAGGTACATATTCTGCCTTCCCCTTGGCTGCTGTTCTAATTCTGGGGAGTGAAATGACCTCAATTAGAAATTCTTGCTAAAACATACAACATCACTGAGAGGGTTGCAGTTTGTCTCGTCCCTTCTTGCTTTTCTTAAAGGCCCATTTTGTACGTGTTTGCTTGTCAGCAACTCATTAGCTCCTGTCACTACTTTCTCTTAAAACAAAACTAACTAGAAGATAATTATTCAGTTTGAAGAAATTAAGAAATGCCATAATTAAGGTTACAATTTTCCTTTTTATATCCTTGAGAGGATATTATGTTCCCTAATTATATAATCATACAAAACCAAGTGCCATACACACATATGTGTATGTGTATTTTGTATCAGCGGGGAGTTTTTTATTATTTCATTGGAAATACTTCCAATTTATAGCAGCAAAAGCAAGACTGGTGTGATGGCTGTTAATTTCTAACTCAGAGACTTTTATTGTTGCTCATGTTACTATACTAATTAAGACATACAGTATTAAATGTCTCTTAACAACTCTGTTTTAGTATCACTTCCAAACATGTTTGCACGTTATTCTTATGTCATAATCAGTAATAACATGGTTCCAAAAGTAGCTGTTTTTTGAGAGAGAGAGGACTTCAATTTATCAATTCTTGCAAAAGAATTGTGTTTCACCCCAGCATCCACTTGCTTACAAATATTTTTTTCTTAGAAATGATCTGGAACTTGCTCTGAAATTTAATTCTGTAGCCCACCCAAAATTTTATCACGTTTTTACTTTTTAATTCACTCATCTGAAACTTCTGGTGCTTCCTCATTCATTCTTCACTACCCATGAGAAAATCAAGACTGATAACATTGAACTCTGAACTCTGTGTGAGCCAAGGGTCTCCTTCAGGTCAGACTTTCCAAGGTCATCCCTGGCTGTCACATCCATGTGATCTGAAGTTTCCTGAAAATATACTTCAATTTTTTACCTTATCTTTCCAAAAGAAAGGTACTTTGTGGAGAAAACCCACATCTGTCTGACATGATTTGCCTTTCAAAAAACTCTCCTGACTCATGATTAATAAATAATTCTCTCAGAATGTACTGTTTATGGCCCAACTGTTTGATCTCTAATCTCCAACATTAACTGTGGATTAACTCATACTTGCCTGGTACTTTGTGTCTGTATCCTACATGATAAGCTCTTTTGCAGTCTTTCATTGATCTCAGTACTCTCTGGTTTGGACTCAGTATCCACACATATCTTCCACAGGTTTGTTGTTAACTCGTTAACAGAGTGTAGGAAAACATTCAGATGGCTTTTTTTTTTTTCTTCCCCAAGAGCTCTATTTATTGACCCATTATTTTTCTGCAGTTTTCATTCCTCCATTATGCTGATGACATTTCCTTTCATTAATGATGACATTTCCTTTCTATAAATATTTATGCACTTTCTTCTTGGTTGTATTTCCCCCCCTTTTTCTCATCATGTTCTGATGTTACTCATGTTTCTTCCTATAAACTCTGAAAATTGCTGTGCTGTTATTTTTCTCGGTACCCACACTTAGACCATCGTTTCTTTACTGGAATTCTGCAAGTATGGTCAAATTCCACTCTGATAGCATTTGTTGGATTTGGCAGATGAAAACCAAACAAGCCACATCCGGCAATGAATTCTTATGTAGATAGATTGCAAAATCAATCTTATATTTACTTCAAATATTTACTGACGTCAAAAGACAACTTTCCTCTTCCTCCTGCCTTTTCCCCCTCCTTTTCCCCTTACATTTTTTTCTACCGTACATCACCATATGCTGCATCCTGGACAATGTCATGGGGCAACATCTCCTGGCTGATTCCAGTCACCCCCTTGTTCCTAACACCAAACACCTCTGGCACACGTATTGAAGGCCGCTGGATGAGCAAGGACTGCTGTCTTGCCCTTGAGCCACTGGGCAGGAGCAGGAAAATGAGAGTGGACTGAGCACAGCGCAGTTTTTTCCTTCATCGTCTGGTATCTCGATCAAAATCTTACAAAATGATTTAATGGGAAAAAAGGGTTGGTTAAAAAAAGTGGTTGAGGTAAAATCCAGGAAAATTAAAAGTATTTGAGGAAAAAGGAGAAGAGCTCTACTTCAAACACAGTCAAATGAACATGACTTTGCTCTATTCTGGAAAACACTATTTCTGTTGTTTCATCATTTCTAGCAAATATGCAGGAAGGGTGCTGACAGGAGAAGAGATTTATCATGGCAAATTATAGTCTGTGGCCAAAGTAAGGGTAGCCTTTCTCACTGACTACAACCTTAGAAAAACAATTGAGATGATATGAACCCAGCTGTCTGTAGTCTGTTGACTATGATAATCAGGGAGGTACCTGGTGGGGGTTTTAATCTGTGTAAATTTATTATGTAGGCAAGTGTAGAGACTCCTCACCTAGTGGCTGTCTGCACAGGTATCCAGTATTTTGCTGTCCCTGCTGCCAGTTACTATTGGCTTGTAAATCTTCTCATTGGCAACTGCACTATCATTCAGTTTTGACCACCTTTGTGAAAGCAGAAGAGGCAAACTAAACCAGGCTGCTTACACCTACTGCCACTTTTTGTTTATTTATCTTTTTATCACTTTGGTTAGCAATAGTGCTTTGAGACTCTCACTGTGGACTGAAGCCCCTCTGTGCTACATGCTGTGGAAGGACAAAATGAAAAAGAAGTCCTTGCCCTGAATGATTTACTTTTTCAAGATAAAAACCCACCCAGACAGCAGAATGAGATAAAGGAGCAATAGTCATCATGGCAATAGTGACGCACCAGGATTATAGGTGAGGGATGTGGGTCTCTGCAGCATTATCCCTACAGATGGATATTGATTGCTTTAGCCAGGGAAATGGATGTTACACCGACAGAAATGTGAGATGATGAGGAACAGGGTAAGATTCTCACTGGGCAATTGCATCATGTAATATAAAATATGTGGTGCAGAAAGAAAAGACTGTGGAACTAAGTCGAGAGCCTTGGAGCCCCAAAACATGAAGGAAGGACAGAGATGACTTCCCAGCTGAAGGGATAGGAAAGAAATGCAGCAGTTGCCTGCATCGAGAGTGATGGATCAGCCAAGATAAAGGATAAGGAGGAAGGTGGAATCTTGCAGTCTGATTTAGAACAGTCATTAAGACTTGCCTGTAAATCCCTTGCCAACTCATGTCCCCAGTGATATCTGAACAGCAAAAATATATAATTTCCATGTCCTCAATTCCTATGTATAAAGCAGAAAAGGCTATTCACAGGCAAGTAGAATAAGCAGATGTGCAGAGAAAGCAACATCCTTGACTGAGAGCTCTGACTGTTCAGGAAAGAAGAAAAGGAGGGATTAGAAGCTGCTCACACCTTCTCAGCTGCCACCTGCTCAGTTCAGGAAGAAGGGAGCTGCAGGGAGCTCTTGTAGAAGCCAAGAGCAGTGGCAGCAATTGAAAAAGGAAGCGTGAGGAGTCCAGGAATGATGCTGAGGTCACCAAAAGCACATGGAAGAGGAACCATGAGGAAAACAACTGAAATGCCAAAAATACAATTGATAAGAGAGCTGATGAAATACACCAAGAGATCAAGAGCATCAGGACAAGGAGAGAGAGGATAACAAATAAATATCAAGATCATGCCAACACATCCCTGTGTGTGTGTAGACAGTAGCCCCTGGTTCCTGTGCTGCATCCAACAATACTGCTTCACTATCTTCTCCAAAGAGGCTGGACAGAGCAGGTGGTGAGCAAAGATGTTGGCCAGAAACCATGGGGCTGGTGTCCAGTGAAAGGGTTGGTTCTGCTGAGATCTTCTTCCTCTGCACATCACCCACCTCTGCCCCAAAGTGCGCACCTGAAACAGGCTGTTTTCTAACCACTGGGCTTTTTAAAACTCATCCTACATTTTCTGCTCATGGCTTGTGACACAGTCCTGTTTATGTTTATATTCACTTTGGTTCATTTCTCTGTTTCTTCATGTTTGGATTTACACCTCTGCTTTGTGGCATGTGAGATGGGGAAAGCCTTTACATAATATATGGCAGGTGATGTTTATTAAAAAAAGGAGGGAGGAAACAGAGAAGTGAATGATTTGGTACAGCAACTCAATAAGCTGAAACATATTTTACGAAAAAACCCACCAGCAATCGTGTAGTATAATATCACACGCTGAGAAAAACTTGTGGCTATGCATAAGTTAGTGTGGTGCCTTGGCAGATAAAAAGATTAATGAAATCTTCCCTTTCTGCTTGCAGAAAAAACAGTTCTCACAGACTCCCTTAAATCACTTGTCATTGCCAAACTCCCATTTTCCTTTTTGCATGAACTCAAAAAGCCAGGGATGAAAAGGCATAGAGAAATTTTGCCAACCTCCAGCTTCATATTTTCTGGCATCAACATTTAATTATCTCTGCAGGCATGTGGCAGACAAGTCTGTTGCCATACATCTTTTATACACAGAGTATGAAATTTTGTGTGGTGACTAGAAGGTGGTACCTGATGTGGGATGAGGAGATTAATTGGCTTTAAAATGATTGTCTGTGTATCAGCAAAAGTATGTAGGGCACTTTACGTACAAATTTAGAAAATCTAACTCACAGTGAAAGCTAAACATCTCAATCTCCAGTTCTGCATTGATTTACATAGGTACCCAACTTAACCTGACCATGCTGCTTCAGGGGACTCAGAAACCACTGGACTTGATCCAGTAAGCCCCATATGGATGTTTAGAGACAATTGAGGTGCCCTTGGATAATGTGCCACAGCTGCAGCTGGTGACCTGGAGTGGTCCAAGGTCCCCAGACATTGATCCACCTGCCCATGTCTTAGGAACTGGAGGACCCTTCTGGCAGCACCAGAGAAAAGCTCATCCCCAGGTGGCCTTGGGAGTCTCTCTGGGTGGCACTGAGCTCCTGGTGAGGTCAGAGGTTTGAAATGCCCGGGCGTTCAAGGTGCCTGGGCCACGTGACAGCCAGCAGACACTGAGCTGGACAACAGGGTGAGAATTTTCCTTGGCACTGCTTTCCCTTCCAAGACACTTTGTTAACACCCAGAACAGTGATGAAGAGGACTGAAAAATGAACTTAACATTCATTGTTTTCCCTCAGACAGGACTCAGCTGCAGCCTGGACAGCTGTTCTGTCTGCATTCTTGCTGGATATATTTTTCTAAGATGCTCGTTATTTTAGGTGCTGAGTTGTTCAAACCCTGTCCTCCTTCACAGCTGCCCTTTTAGCAGCTCTATGGATTGCAAATTGATTTTCCTTTACTTTTTACCGTATGTGGGAATAAAAACTGGAGTGTCGAAGAGTTCATTTCCATATTTACAAGACAGATGCATGCTGGCAGGAATAGCCAGTCTTCCTTGTGGGCTTTCTACCCTTCTTTTTAGACCCTGTTCATGGTCTCTGCACTGACATGTCTTTCACCTGCTGGAAAGGTGCCTCCTGGGAGGTTTGATGTGTCTACCCAGATGAGCTGGCTGATGAGTGAGTCTGTTACCAGCACAAAGCTACATATGTAGTTATTGTGAATGTCACACAGAGACAAATAGTGTACTTTGACAAAAAAAAAAAAAAAAGAAAAAAAAATATTCTTTTGGGTTTTGATTTTAAAAAAAATCATTCTGCTTTATTTGAATGCCCCTCCACTGCTAATCTTTTTATTTATTGATTGATTTTCATTCCCCCTTTGGAGGGAGTAAGAGTGAAAAAAAAATATGTAAGATGTAAAATGATGGATTTTTCCCTTGTGGAACAAACCAGAGCTGAGTATTTTTAACCAATTCCCCTAACTCACATGGCTCTTTGCATCAGCAAAGAGTGTAAAAACACTTAACAAGCTCTTACCTAGAAAAATAGAGAGCAGTGAGCCCAAAGTTTCCAGCTTGGTGGGTCATGATGTCATTCTGGTGTCAGGGTGGGCTGGATGCCAGACCCACTGCTCTTCTATCTGACTGGATTTCCTGCCCATGCAGCATATAGTCTGGTGCTGCAAATCCCAACCCCTCGTCAGTGCATTGGACTGCACAGGTCATTGGCTGCTGCTTGGGGACAGTGAGCAGTCCCCAGCCCTGGCAATCTGTAAGAGCAGATTATACAAACATCTGTCAGGAGGGCTGTAGGTTTAGTGTATGATGAAGCTTGATGGCTCACAGGGTCCCTCCAACCATATGGTTGTGGATGCTGCCCATGACGTTCTTGTTGGTCCTGGGGAGCTCCCAGGAGGTGGCCATCCCCAGGGCAATACTGCTGCCTGAACTCCACCGCCCTTTTTCTGAGAAAGGCCTTCAGAGCAGGCAGACAGAAATTCACTGTCTGCCGTAGGTGCTCAGACAGCTGCTGGGACGCCTCCTCCATGGTCACTCCCAAGAGAAAAGGTACCAGGGGCAGGCTGTGGACCTGGTAAATAGTCCTGGCGGTCTGCGTTTGCTCTATATGTGAGTTGGGTTTGGTATTCCAGATGTGGATGCCTCAGGACCTCTCCAGGTGACACACTAAAGTACAAATAAAAGCAATGCAGAAAAATATGAGTGGAAAAGACCCACAACAGTGAGGCATTTGGAGGGAGACCAGCAGGTGGACCTTGAGATTTTCATGCTGTTACCCTAAGGAGCTGCAGAAGTAGTGAGAAAGCTGCTCAAGAGGCTGGAGGAGACTAGACAGATGGCACCAAACTGGAGTGGGAAGCAGCATCCCAGAGTGCTTCTGGAAAATCAGTGAAGGAAAGCATTGAGGAGGAATGGGCCAGAGGTACAGGAAAAAGCAGATACACAGTGGGAGCCACAAGGAGCTTTGGGGTGTGATACAGGAAAGAAAGTAGTACACAAGGACCAGTCCAAGAGAGGACAAGGTAAGACTGAATAGCTAGGGAAGGAGGTTATCTATTATACTGATTTATACATGTGATGGTTCAGGGAAAGTTTATGGTTATTCTGTGAAATGACGGTGAAGTGACAGTAATAGCCCAGCAAGTGTGTGGACAAGTATGAAATCACCAGCTGTGTCTGGCTTTTAATCACTCTGAGACACATCTGGCTAGGATTAGTATGCTCATGACCAGAGCAGCTCCATTAGTTGCACCGTCAGGGTGGGTGGACAGTGAGCTGGCAGTGGCTGGAATGCAGGGAGATTCAGGGATAGAGACTGAAATTAATAACTTGAAGTGAGGTACTCCCTCAAAAACTCCAAGCAGTTCTTTGGAGGACCTCTCTGCTTTGCATGGACCACAGGGGCAGGCCAGGGAGACTCACCTCCTGCCTCCAGCATCCTCTGCCAGCATCACAGTCCCCAGCAGTGGGGAGGGCAGGCAGGTGGGGTGCCCCACACCCCCCTTGCCATCCCACCTGCCTCAGTCATTAATGCCTTTGCCCCATCAGCACGAGTGACTGCAGTCTTGGTCCCCTCACAGTTTTATTTAGTCATGTGGTGTGCAGAGAAAGGGCAACACAAGTGTCAAGAACAGATTTGTTGACCTCAGCTTGGTCCAAGCAGTACTCAAACTTTAAGGGTGTTTGGTGAGTGCTGTGGTAGCTGTTAAATGGTTCCCATGTGCTATACATGTTCTTATTGTTCTTCTGAGAGGTGATACCTTTTTTCCATTGAAATGGTATCCCCTTGTTGGCAGCTTTGGGTTCAGCAAGGAGGAGACCTGGCCTGTTCCGGTTAATTCTGTAATTGCCATCTAACTGCTGACAGAAAGCTTTTGGGAAGCTTCTTAAGCAGCCTAATGATTTTACATTGTGTACATCTAGAGAAACACTCAGCCTTTCCAGCTCTTTTGGTGCACTAACATGTCATGTAATGAAACCATTCAGCTGAGATTAGAGGAAAGCTGTAGGGGCAGGCAGTGGGGAGTTGGCTGGCCACAACTGTGTCTTCCTGACACTTGTATTGCCAGGGTCACAGAAATGAGGGGAATGGAGCATGAAATGAGTACATTGCTGAGAGTTTATTAACAAACCAAATTGATATTAAACTATCTAACAGGGAGAGCATGATTTTGCTCCAAAATCCAGCTGTTGCAATGTCACTCTCATATTTCTATAAAGCACTTTCCTCTCTCCAAGATCTTGAGGGACGTCTTTGTTTGAGCTCAATAAATTTCAGTGTAAAGAGATGGCAATTTCTATTCTGTGACAGAAGGTCCCCCATGCCTTGTTATTAATTGTTTTTAAAAGTTGAAGTTAAGTGAGCAAAATTGCAATTGTTCTTCCCCTAATCTTCCAGCCAAGGGAGGGAGCATTTATACGGATATTGCTCAGAGTACTTGAGAAAATATTTGTTTGTGGCTTTAAATAAAATTTCAGCAGAGCCCCCCATGGGTTATTTCGTGGTTCTGTGCTTAGGGAACTCAGCTACAGTAGTGAAGGACAGCCTTCTGCAGCCCTACCAACTGCTGGGTGGCCTATCCTCCATGAGTAGCTCCCAGAAGATTCAAGGGACTGCTTTTGCAAGCACAACTAAAATTGCCCATGGGTTTCAGAATTTACCCTGGAAAGCATGGTAGAGAAAACTCATCAGAGAGTGGAGTGGTTTCTCAGTGCTCCAAACAGAATAAATTGTATTTCTTTTGTTCTGTCATTCGTCCATTTCCTTCCTTCCCTTTCTGCCTTCATATCCTTCCTGACTTGCTTTCTATTTCCTCTCTTCTCCTTCTTCTCTAATACAGATAATTGAAAAACTCATTCTGGAATTACTTTGTCCCTGCAGAAGGCACTGAATAGTGATTCCAAAATAGTCCAGCCTTTCTTTTAATCCATAATTCATCTTCCTAAATTGTTGTACCCCACTACAACCCTGAACAAAATGTCAGATGCAGCGTAAAGAAAAGAAATCAAGCAAATGAAAAAAGGGACAAAAGGAAATGCAGCAAACCCCGAGAGTATCTGCAAAGAGAAATAATTTAATCCAAAAAGGTTTCTCAGCTCTCATACAGGAGATCTGACTTGTGCCATGTGTGTCACCCTCTGTTAGGGGAAAGCAGAACTGGTCTTATCTCAAGATGTGCTGTAGAGTGACTTATTGGGTGGAATAAAACAAAGACATGAAGAGACACTAGAAAACAACTTTATCTACCACCTGTACTTTCACAGCTAGAACTGCAGAGAGTAGCCAGGCTTGGCTCTATCGAGGCTTTCTTCACCCCAGGTCAGACTCCCACCTGACTGTTGTTTGCTCAGCTGACAAAAAGGCCCGTCACTGACTGACCCTAATGGCCCTGCCCTGATCCCTGTGAAATATTGTAGCAGCCATGGAAAAGCTGTGAGACCAAAAAGTAAAGTGGGATGGGATCTGCTGGGGCTGGTGGTAGTGTCATCAGGTCCCTGAGATCTGTACTCTGTGCAAAACTCTTCTTGCCTCTGAACACACAGGTTGCCTTGCAGTTATACACACGCCAACCTGATGTCACACTAACACGGAATTTCTTGAAAATGCCTTTAACTGGAAGGAATCCAAAGAGAGAGTTTTGTAGCATTGTAACCTGTAGCTTCTCTTCATCTCTGGCAGTGGTCACCTGAAAGCATCTTCCTTTTGTAACCTGGGAAGTGCCACCAGCTTCATGTCTAGGAGCAGTCTGGACAGGATTGCAGGAGTAGGTAGGCAGAAAATCAGCTAGGCAACAAAGGATCCTGAGGGCTAGAATAATTGAATTAATATGTACTGGTCTTCCTGCTTCCATTGAGGTCAGTGTGGGCTCTTACTATGATCTTCACAGGAAACAGGATCAGGCTCACTTTTGGGAAAAGAAGATCAAAACTGGGGACAAATGCTTGTACATGTGATTGTGCCATGATTTGAATCTTGTTTGTTTTCCTGTGTTATCCATGCAAGGATGTTGGAGAAATTAGGTTAAAAAAGATTTTAAGCTCCTCCTGTCAAGAGAAAAAGAATAGAAAAAGCGATGGGATTAGTAAATGCAATTATTAGCCATTCATTCTCCTTATCCCCTTAGGCTTGTGGCATTCCTATTAGAGTTGTCCTTTATACACACTGATTTAAGTTAGTCTTGATGCTCCAAATAATACCAAGGGGAAAAAAAGAAGAAAAACATATTAAAGCATTTTAAAAACTTGCTCTGCTCTGAGAAAGAGAGATTAAGTCTTTGATCCAGCAAGGTGTTTTAACATGCCTTTATTTTAGGCATGTGAGTTGTCCCATTGATTTACACTCAAGAATTCTGCTGAAGAAGGGTCTTTGGCTTGTGCCTCAGCAATGCAGCTACACACGTGCTTTGCTTTTGGCATGTGTAGTCCTGTGACTTTCATGAGGAAACTCACATGCTTGGCTGGTTCAGGGCTGAGGGAGAGTCTTCAGGAGGTGTAGAGCATTGAAGCACTACAATTTCCATGTCCTCTTAGAGGAAAAAATGTCCCAGATCGGTGTCTCTGTCCCAGTCATCACCTCTCTCTCAACTCTTTTACTCAGTTCAACTGTTTGTAGCTTTGAGATAAACCGTAGTAGTGAGAGAGTTTCTCAGGAAAAAAACCCAAAACTTTTACTCAACATTTTGGCCTTTGCAGTTCTGTCCTTTGCCAGACATGGAAAAGAAAAGATGTAGCCAAAATTTTAGAGTGTGGAAGAAGAGGATACTATAAGTTTGGTTTTAATCAGGGAGAGGAGTTTTGGAAAGCAGAGAGGAAACAATAATTTGGGTCTAAATCTGCTCCTTCTGGCAAAATATCGCTCCTCATCCTTCTGCATGAGATCATTAGTGTGGCTTTTCTCCAAGCTGATAGCAGAAGTGCCTGGCTCATACGCATTGCTCACATGCTCAGATAAACCTCTTGCTGGTTTTGGGGCTAGAAGGGATTTCTCTCCCAGGTCAGCTGCAGTGACTAAGTTTTCCCCCTCCTCTGCAGAGAGAGGCACAGTTTGCTCCCCCAGACCACTCGGGATGGTGTGTCAGACCTCCTCCCAGGGCCTTCTGTGGGAATAGCTCTCTGTGGGAATAGCCTCCTGCAGGAATAACTTTCAGTCTTTTACAAGACTTGAACTTAGAATGGGACACTGAGAACTACTGTAGGGTGGAGTAGACCATTCCTCTGCCCCAGGTCTCACCCCACATTGCCTCCAATGCTGGAGTTTGGGCTCAGCAGTCCCAAGACAGTCCCTTCCCACCCCATGCCCTCTAAAATCCAGCTAGTGTGTGCACTATGGGGGGGGGAGACCCATTGCAAGCGGTAGCTGCTGGCAAATAAATATTATCGCAGTTAAGTGGGTGAGATGGATACACACACAGGGCGTGTTTTGTCAATTCATTTTGAGCTGGAATGTCTGCTGTCTCGCTGTCAATGCGCAGCCTCCCTGCTACCTTCAAAGCAGAGCAAGGCCTCTGTGCCAGGCGTGCCACTAAAACTTTGCCGGGAGCTGAGCAGCCCAGGCAGCTTGAGCGAAGCACACAGACAAAGATCTGAGCATACTGGGATGTAGGAATGCTGGGGAAAGGATGATGGAGTTGTCTGGGATTCCAGCTTCTTGGGCCTGACTCAAGGCTTTACACTTTGTTTATACAATAGTAATCCCAAGCACTTCACGTGATAGATCCCTGGTGATATATTTCAGGGGGGTTTACGCTGATTTACACTGCTTGAGGCCTTGGCCTCTATTTTCCAAAGAATTTTCCAAAATTTGCTAATGAAAAATACCAGAGTGGTCGGATCAGTGCAGGGTTAGGTTACCTCAATGAGCGGACTGGAGAATGCAGGGAGCCCCTCTCCACTGTCTCCCCCAGGAAAGCCCTGGGTGAAATTTGTTCCAGCCTGCTAAGAGGTGCAGGATGAGGTCTATAGGCACTCATGTGCCTGGAGTCTATCTGCTGGCTCTCACACCCTGTGGAAGACTGTCTGTAATGCACTCAGATCCTCTCTCAGAAGCTGTGGGGCACCCCTTGGCAGGCATAGAATTTAAAAGTCTCAACACTGATTAACTCCTTCAGGCCCAAAGAGCACCCCAGAAATATCCTTCTCCCATTGCCTTAATTCAGCTCTGGGAGTGGCAAAAATGAGATGACAGTGCAATAGGGCCTGCAAGATCCCATTCCCCAAGTCAGATGAAATAACACTAGGATCCAGACTTATTCTCCATGTTCCTGCTGCTGTACAGCTCAGAAACAAGTACTGCTTTTGCCAGTGCCTGCTGGGGGGAGTCATTTGGCAGGAGGCAGGGAAAAGAGACCAGGAGATCCTCTCTGCTCTGCTGGAACCTCAGACCCACCTCTGCATGTGAACAGCCCTAGCAGGTCAGCTATTGGATCCAACTTGCCCTGGCTCTAGTTTCCAGCAGTGGCACTAGTTGGATGTCACATTTGTGGCCCCCATCACCCTCTGTTTAAGGGTGTCCAGAGCTTCCTTGGAAGGCACTGTGTTCCTTTGAGTAAGGAACAGCACAAATGTAGGTAGCATCTGAGCATTTCTATCCAGGTAGGAGGAATTTGGTTGTGCTGAGTTTATGGATCAGTGGAGAAAGGGTGTAGGAGGAGAAAAGGGATGATGAGTACTAAGTGTGCAATCTAAACCAGAGTGTTTGTCAGGATTTTGAAGTCTGTGTAAACCATATTATTAATATTTAAACAAGGCTTGCTTTTAAACATTTTTTCTTTCTTTTTTCCCCCTCTCTCCTGCCTTCCTGTTACAGGATTGCAAAACTCATTTCCAAAGAGGCTTATTTTTTTGCTGTTACTAATAGCAGCAGAAGTGATTTATATGCACATTGGGAGAGTAAGTGCCTCTGAAAAGAAAAAAACATCCATCCTTTCTTCCACCTGTATCCAAACTTACTCTCTTTTCTTCATCCTTCCCTCAGGGCTCAAACACACAATGAACTTAGTGTGGTTTCTGGAGCTGCAATGGTAACCTGATAGTGTGTCCAGGCTCAAGAAGAGCCCAGCTTTGCCTTGTTGAAAGCAAAAGGTCCCCCTTTTAGTTTCAGGAGCTGGGAAAGGCTGAGATGTTGAGTTAAGAATATTGTCTGCCTACAGGCAGTGAGATTTTCTGAAATTCACTGCTCTGGTTAGAATTTGTGCTGCAGATTTTCACCTGGAATTAATTTTAATGATTCCATCATGCAAGCTCTGCTAAAGCAAGTTTATAATGGGAACATTGTCTTCACTTTAATGGGAGCAATGAGAGGGCAATATCAATGCCTGTGAATATTTAAGCTTGTTTGGGCTATTTTTGGTATTGGAAATCTGAAGTTCTTCCTGAGGGGCCCCAGCCCAGCATAAGGCTGAAGCGTTGTGGCAGGGCTGTGGGTAGCAGCTGTCCCTGTGACAGAGCTCCTGGAGAGGGAGGTTCAGACCGTGGCCAAACCAGCCCTGCAGTCAGTAGTCTTGCCTGAAGGCTTTTCTGGGCAAGCAGTCCGCAACCAATATGGAAGAGCTCGGCACCGGCACTGTGTTTGCGCTGCGGGAGAGGGGGCGGACTTAACCGAGAAAGACTTTCTCAGGTGAGACAAGTGGCTGTGGAAGGGTTTTGTCAGGTTGGAACACATGAAGTTGACTGCAAATTCTGTACCTGATTTTGGTGGGAGGGTTTTCTCTTTGAGGTTGGCAAAGGTATGTTAATGAGTATCATTAGAATTGGATAACAATGCACTTCCATGCAGAGTTGCCCTACTCTCTTGCTGCGCTTTCAAGCTGAACATATGTTTTCAATTATTAACATGATTAATGGGAGTGAGATGACTTGAATCCCAATGAGCTCTATCTTGCCATCACGTCCAAAACCCTCTATATGGATATGTTTACTCAGTGTGGAAGTGCATGATTTCCTTCACCAGGAGTGGTCTTTGGGGGTCCAGGTGTCTGACTCTAAACAAAATTAGAGACCCACAATCAGAGCCCCGTGCTGTATTCAAGTCCCTGGGCTCCTGTGTGTGTGTCTCCAGGAGTATGGGATGTGGAAAGTGCTGTGCAGGAGCCAATTCATACTGTGCTGCCCCAGCTTGGCCTGGATTTTGGTCCCAAGTATGAGAAGGTTTGTGAAGCATGAAACCACCTTCTCCCCATCATCACCTGGAACAACCTCCAGGACACACAAATCTCCAATTCCGCTGAGACTCACACTAATTTGTGTGGGCTCTAAACCTCCCTTTCCATTACCGGTGGCCAAATTTTTCTAAGCTGTGCATAATTTTCACCCTGCTCTATGTTTTAGAGAAGGGAGTAAAGTTGAGGATCTAGAACAAGAAAACCAGACATTGAAAATTCTCGTAATGTTTCATTTCTCTCCAGCTGCTAGACCAAGGGATCATCATTATACTGGGACCCATCTCCCCACCACCATCAGTTAAGTCTTGGTCTAATTCCTTCTGGCAGAAATATATATTACTCACACAAAATCTGAAACAATATATCTGCAAGTGAGTCATTAAGCACCATAACAAGCAGAGGTCAAAGCAGAATTGTACAGAATGAGTGTGTTTGCCTAAGATCCAATATAGAAATGGATAGAGGAACACCCTCCTTCAGATCAAAAGAAATAAAGAAGTGCCATGAACACTGGAACCAATGAAATCAGATTTCCCATTATTTTGGGTCTGGTTCTTGAATGAAAGCTCCCATTTAATTTTCCTCAGATTTCTAGACTTCGAATTTGCTGTCTCTTGCAGATTCTGTGGGTTAAAGTGAGGGTAAGTTCATACCACATCCTTTGCCTCAGACACAATACAGATTGAGGCTTTCTCCTGTCTCTATGCATATTTTTGTTGATTCTGTAAGAAACTAGCCATTTCCAGGTAAGCTTGGAGCTGCCAGAAAGGTTTGAGACTGCAAGGAGAGCAAGCAGGTGGAAGGAGAATGAATTCTTAAATAATTTTTTATCCTTGGGAAATGTGACTGAAACTGCTATACAGTGCAAGCGCAGATGGTTTTTACAGTACCAGCAGAGTATGCGTGTGTATGCAGATAGACATACAGTATGAGTTAGCATCAAGGAGCTGTGTGACTAAACCTCCTTTTAATTTTGAAATATTCTATATGTCTAAATATGTGTATAGACACATGGACAAAAATGATATCTTCCTGTCTGTCTCTACACATACACGTGTGCATTTTTCTGTCTAAGGATTCTATATATATTTAGAAAGAGTGTACAGCATTGTTGAATAGGCTGATATATGATTATTTGTCTTACTGCACTTTAGTCATATGATTATTCTTTTCAGATTTACCAAACCAAACAAAGAGGTTGCATGCTTGGGCTCTTGAATTCAGGCACAGAAGAGTGTGGGGGGGGTGTGGGGGGTGTGTATGTTAGTTTATGTGTTTGTGTGCAGTAAGTGATGTACAGCTACACAAAGATTGCATTCACTTAGACGAGAGACGGCTACATATCACAAAAGCAGTAAGGCCACCCCAAACAATGCTATCAGATGGTCCCTAGTCACCTGTTCATGCTTCATCTTTCTGAGAGGAATTTTACTGCTAGCAGATGTGAGAATTCATGTCACAGGAATAATCTGCAAATGGCAATGGGTCGTATTTCCCTGTGTGAATCTAACTGGGATCCATGTGAATAAAAACCTGCCTAGTAACAAACTATGAGTTCCCAGACTGTAAAAGCTTACAATGATCCACACTCAACTGCTGATTTGTTTGGGTGAGCTGCAATGACAGAGAGGAACATTACCAGTTAACTAATGACACGCTAGTAGAAATTATGGACTCAAGACCATCACTGCTAGAGGTGTACAATCACACAGAAGCTGCTGTCAAACAGCACAATTTCTGGTAATTGCCAAGCACAGGGTGAGGCAGCAGTGCTCCATATTCCATTACCCGTTCTCCCAGACATCCACTTCTGCTGAGGAAGGAATTTTAGAAACAGAACCTATATTTAAGGTCAATTGAAGTCTGAAGAGATTCCAATTTCTTTTAAAGTTGCCATTATTCAGTGTAATGCATCACTATGAGCATCTGGAAAAGGCAAGTCAGGGGAGGGAGCTGCTCCTATGCTGGGAGCTTGAGCAGGTGTCTGAAAGTGAAGCAGCTGAATCTTGGTTGGGATAAAGCAAGCCCAAACTGCGACCTTAAATGAAAGCATGCTGCAGTTTGTGGGAGAGCATGTACCAGACTGTGAGCCGCTTTCTGCATGACGCTCCATTGGCATCAGCTGGGCTAAGGAGGTTACTTACTGCAGGTGATGGGATTTCAAAAGGGAAAGAGAATGTGCTTTAGCAAAGGGTGCTGATGCATGCTCATGTTGGGCATGCTCTTCTGGCTACCAGGCTAGGTCCCAAGAGATCTCTTCACTTCCTGCATCCTTGGCTGCCTCCTTGGGAGAAAGACATGGGTGAGAGAAAGACTTGGGAGAAAGACATGGGTGTGCTATAGCAAGACCTGATAAAAAGGACTGACTCCTTCACACTTGTCTTCTTTTTCTTTAGGTAGTATGAAGTAAATAACACACAACAGCCTGAGTTTTAATAACAAATGCTCATCATCTGGGAAATGCCTACAATTAAAGAGGAGCAAGTGTCCACTGTGCAGCAGTGTTAGTGAGAACCTGAACAGGTTGCAGGGTTTGTCGCCCTGTTTTAGTACCATTTTTGTTGCTGGCAAACTTTCAAAAGCCAAATCTTTGTATTTCATTCTCAGCATCAGATTAATCAGTTGGGCTCTTACGTGACCCTGCAAGAACCTCAGTTCTTGAAATATCTAAAGAGGATGGAGAAAGGGGGATTTCCAAAGATGGGTCTGGGAACTCATCAGCCACGCCAGGGCCCAGTATGCAGTGGTGTGGGGACTGCTGAGACCCCAAGTCATCCTGCTCAGGACCTAGTGCCCTGAGATGTGGGCTATGGGGGTGAGGAAGGAGTGGAGGCTCTTTTTATCTCACCCCTCCTTTCCCAACACTTTGGGTGGGCTGGCAGCCCCTCCCAAACGGCTGAGGGAGATCTGTGGGAGCACAGCAGCAGCTGTGCCCAAGCCTGCCTTCCCTATGTTTCAGTCACAGCCCTAACTCCCTTCCAGAGTGAATTAAGATAAAGTGAATTAGGGGCTCTCTATTTCTGAATGAGAGCGTTAAATCCACTGATGATTATGTGTCATCACCTAATCCCCTTCCAAAGATAAATCAATTTAATTCTTCTGGATGTCCCCATACCACCAAGCCCTGAACATGACTATCTTCCATGCCTAAGGTGTCTGGAGAGATAACCAAGTTTAAGGACATCTGGAGCAAGTGATGACTGGAGGCAGACATGAGGCATGGCAGTAACCTACTCTAAAATCCTGTGAAGATTTTCCTGTGAAAATCTCTGTGTCCGTGTCAGCAGAGGCATTTGGTGGCTTCAGCAGGGGAGTGAGAGCCAGAAGCCTGCGGGTGCTGGTGTTGGCTCATGCTCAACTCCATCACTTCACACACCCAGAGCACATTCCTGCAGCTGAAGGCAGCACCAAGAACAAGCCCACATTCTTCTGCCCACATTGTCTCCAGCTGCAGTAAATTTTTAGCAAAATCAGACCTTGTTTAACAAGGAAAGTTTACTTTTTTTTGCTTCTTCATTCAGGTTTCAATTTGTAAATAGTGCTTAAACCTCTGTATTAGAGTATTTTATCACTATGACATGGCAGGCTGTCAGTACAGTGCAGTACTTTGATGAATGCCAGAGGAGATACAGTCATCTGGAAGCATACCAAGATCTGAAATTCAGTTCTGGAAGTACTGTGCAAATTTGCCTAAAATGTAGATGCATATCGGTACTATTGTAGAACTGAGAATGTTATTTTTTTTCTTGTGATAGGATGTCACTGAGAATACAGTGTTTGTTACTGCTGTGCTGCAAATAATGGGGTTCAAACCCAGCCAATTCAGACAGAAGAATCTTCACTGCAGACTATTAGAAGGCTGGTAAAAGCAATGTCAGTTTTGCTGTTGGAGACTACATCCAAAACATCACAGCAGGGGACCCGAGTTGTATTTTAAGTACTTTTGAATTAAATGTTTGTTTGAGAGAGCTACTTGAATGCCACCCCCTGAAAAGTCAGTAACTGCTCGTACAGGACAGATCAGGGAAGCATTTGGCAACCATCTCTGTAGCCCCCAATAAGAATGTGTTATAAGCCTCTGTGTGATGCACAAAGGGTAAGAGTAGTTGCATGTATGAAGAGGTGCAGCTCTTTGAGGACCAGTATTCATGATTTTGTTTTGTTTAGGAAAATCCTGGGAATATTATTATTATTATTAGTTATGCAACATCATTTGAGATGGAAACAACTATTTTATTTCAGATGAAACAAAATGTTTCACGGAAATTAATTGCGGATGGGCTGTTATTTGTTTCACAAAACCTCTATTTTTTTCTAGTCCATTTTATCTAAACCTGGAGCTGTTTTTCGTTTTCTTCCTCCTCAAAATGCACACCACACTGAAAATCCAAGTATCACAAACTCTAGATCCAACTTTCTTTCAGCACCGTGTTTCACCCCCAGAGTCCTCCTGCACTGGAAGGATGTGTCCACGACAACGTATCAGGTATGCCCTGTTTTCCAATTATGGCAAACCCTAGAAATAGAAGGACTCACCTCTGAGGAGTGCGTTATATGAGACACCCTCTCTTCTGATGCCTGGGTTTTTGGACAGAAAAAAATTTCATACAGAAGATCCCAGGTTTCTTTCCTCTGCCAGACGTTGGCTGGGAAGCTGTTTTTAACTGCTGATGTGGAAGCTCAATTTTTGAGACATGTCATCTGGTCCAGACCTATCAATATATTGTAGCCTGTGGCTTTTATGTGAGCAGGATGGACAGGTGAGAAAACACCTGAAGAAGATCAACAGGGGATAAGTTATTAGGGGATATTGCTCTCTATGTAGTGATGGAAGAGAGCTGGATAATGAGTGATTTTCCATCTCAGCAGAATGGCTTTTGTGCTTTCTTCTTGTTCTCTGCTATACCCAGAATAAACTTCAGTAACTCATTCGTAAAAAAACCATTTTATCTTCAGCAAATCTCATGTGGTTTGTAAAGTACTGTTCAACTGTTTTGAGTAAATGTTTATTAGATGTTGATCACATGGTTTCAGTATTTCCTAATTGTATCTTCTAAAGAACATAACTGTGCTACTTGTGCCCAGAACACAAGCACCTTATAATTTCTAATCCTTATTTTAATTTCTCAATTTCTTCTAGATGTTCTTCTTGCACTTGACGATATGCCTTAAATATGATTTAAATGTATTTGATTTAGAGACTTTTTCCCTTGGTGCTTCTATGCCAGCATAATTCTTGTCTACCTATAGTATTGATAACAATCACAAAATATTTTCTTATCATCACAGCAGGGACAACATGATCCTGTGGTTCCGTCCTGCTTCCAACTGAATTCTGTGGGAATTCAGATAATTCCTTATCTATGGCAGGGGTAAACTCGAGTCCATTACAGTTGCAAGTCATCGATATCACCCTTCAAGGTGCATACCAGAGGCTCAGAGGTCCTCCTAGTTCAGGCCAGAGCTCCTCTGCCTGGGTGGGTTTGTGGGGATGTCTTGTGATTGGTGCTGCTCTGGTCACAACTGGGGGTCCAAAGCTGATCTGGAGGGATGGTCATTTCCTCACCCCAATCAACAATGTTTCTGGCAGCACTAAGCCAGGCAGTGGCTCTTGAACATTTGCCTGAAGTGCCAGAATGGGAATAGCTGGGATGCCAATTGACAGCAAGTACCTTCCAATCGAAAACACTGAATTGCAATTTGAGATGCATTTAATACCAGCTTGAAACAGCTGGTGTTCATCTGATTGTCCATAGTGCTGAATTATTTACCTGTTGGCCATTGCACAGCATTTTATTGCTGCAGTTTACTCTTTTGTACCCTGCACTCACTCTCAAAAGAATAGTACAGAAAAACTTCGCATGTCAGTATCCAGCAACTAAAAGTCCCTTTTTTCACTGCAGTTGTTCACTTTTGAACAATGTGAGATGAAGGATAATTTCTGAGACAGATGTTGTTCCATCAACACACACTTTTGTTTCTTCTGCTCTCATCCAGGCTTTTTAATTCCCTCAGACCTCTCACAGAAAACAAGTGATGTACCGTAGACAGGTCTGGCAGGTCATCAAGATGCAAAGGTTGGACTGTACATTAAGAAAAAATCAGATATAGATAACACTTCAGTCATTGTTCCCACAACACCATCCTTTTGGTTTATGGGTCTAATATAGTCTGACTGGCAATTTATATACTGTTGGGCCACACCCACAGATTGTTGTTTTTATCACACTAGAATAACTAGTGAAAAGTAACAATTTCTGTACTCTGAGCTTGCAGTGGAAGTATATTTCCCTGTGCTGAAGGCAACATGCCATGTCCAAGGGAGTTGCACACAAGTAATTTCCAGGTATCCTTTCGGTTATGCTGCAGATTTTGTTATCTCTGTCTATTTATCGAGCATTGCCAACGAGCTCAGGTTTGTACGCTGTGCCAGAAAAGCACGCAGAGCCTGACTGCCAGCCAAGTTAAACTGGCATGTTGTGCTCTGGAGAGTCTGGCTCTCACTGCCTTATCCTTGGGGCTTGCCATCAAAGGCTTTCACTGGTGCATTAGGTACCAAGCTCATTTCATTTGCTAACTCTACATTCAAACACTGTTGGGGAACCAGCCTTGCTGAGAAATTGGGACTTAAATCAGCTGCAGTGGGAATTCCATTACCTCATTCCAAAACCACACCAGTCTGTTTTTCCTTTTATTATGTTTCTCTTATTTCTTTTATACCACTTCTTGCATGCAGAAATCTTGCATGCAGTATCTTACTGTATCTTACTGGAAACAAACACCACAAAGCATCTCTTATTCCTTTGAACACAGAAGCAAAATTCTCCTGGACATGAATACATGAATAGCACACAGTCAGGGCACTTGGTGATGTGAGGAGCTGTACAGCCAAAAAGCTAATCTCCATTACCTTCCTCCCTGCTTGGACTCCTATATGCTGTTCACTGAGGGGGTATGAAATGTCCCACTTGTCTGGGGGAAGGCCATTTCCCTGTGAAGGGAGTTTCCTTGTGAGCTCTGCAGGGAGCAGCTGAAATGCTATATTCCTGGACATTTGGCAAACTCTGGGCTGAGGTATCAGGAGTTGTGAGGAAAGGTGCATATCGAAAGGGGGCACCGTTCTCTCCACTGCCATTTCTAGACAGGACCACATCTCCTGGAAAAGCCCTGGGAACATCCCCCTTTGAAGCCCAACAGAGTTTCTGCATTTCTCAGAGCATTCTGCAGCACAGGCTGGGGTAATGTACAGGTGGCTTAAGGCTGTCATGCCCTGCTCACAGGGGTTGTGAGCTCCCTGCTGCACCTCTTGCAGCTACTTTGCTATGCAAGAATGGGCTTACATCTCTCTTGGGCCTTGTATTTTTGTCACAGCAATGAGCAGAGCTGCTCATGAGCTCATAAAAACATGGAGCTAAGGCTCCACATATTTATTAAGATCCTGGACAGACTTTGCAGTCCATGCTAAATTCTGCACAGCTATAGTCCTACTGTATTTCATACTGAGCTATTGTAAAACTAGGTGTTCCTTCAGCTGTAGTTGTACCCTGGCTTGTAGTGTAGTCATAGCTGGAGGGATAGAGAACAGAAACTTACCCCACCTCCAGGGAACATGAGTCAAAACTGGGAGCTGATGGGAAATGTGAAAAATATGAGGGCTTCTGTAAGGACAATACCCAAAAGCAATAAACATGTAAGTAAATAAATCCATAAATAATTGAAGAAACATGTCCTCAGGTGTTATAAGGAGAGTAAATGGAAGATGGGATAGAAATAGTGAAAGGACTAGAAGAGAAGGAAAGGAGAAGCAATGAGAAAAATGGAGTATTTTACCATGTGTTAATTTTTCTTAGGAGAAGCTGGGAGAGGGAATTGTGAACAGGAAGAAAGAAAATAGAAACATTAAGGTCTGTGAAAGTAAGGAGAAAAAGGAAGATGCTGAAGGATGTAAAAAATGTTAAAAATAACATGTTGAAGTTAGCGATAGGAAAACACAGGCTGTGAAAGGAAGTAAAAAGCAAGCAGAACCAGATTTTACTGTCCTTACACACAACATCTGCTGCTCAGTGTGATTAAACCAGTGAACTCAGAGGGTTGCTCTGCAGAGCAAAGGGCCTGTCTGTGAGAAAGAAGGGATAAGAATCTGGCAAGACAGTGACGTTGATGGGGAACTGGATGGCTGAGAATATGCAAGAGAAAAAAAGATAAATCAATGTTACTGTGGAAAGGATGATGCCAGGACATTATGGCAACAAATATTAATTTTTCAGTTTCTGCAGAGCATGACTGCTGAGAGGCAGGAACACTGTGTAGGTTCAGTGGTGGCTGAATTGTGTGCACACAAGACCCTGCATTTGGGTGCAAGTGTGAATCTACCTCATCAGAAGTTTTCTTGAGATTTTCTTAGGAGTCACCTAAGTGCATCCATGCAGTGACACTTTTGGGTGCACGGTGACGTATCAGAAGCCCAACAAGAGCGAGTTAGAGTTTCACCGGGAGCCTTCCTGTATTCTGACTTAAAATCTTTTTTGAAAAAAAAAGTTTTCTGAAAATAAAGTCACGTCATCAGACTGGAGATCTTCCTTGCATCACCACGCAGTGTTTTCATTATGGTTGGAAAATATCCCCCCTCCCCACTCCAACAGACAACTAAATCTGTGTGGAGAGGTACTAAAGCAAAACGTAGAAGCTTTTATGCAAGTAATTCTCTTCTTGGGAAGTGTAAAAAGGTGCAATTGCCTGAGGCTGCCATTCAGTTGATTGCATCGTGGGAGGTTTTGGGCTGTGAACAAATAAAAGCCACAGGGAAACAAGGCAAATCAGCTTGTGTGGTGCTCCATCCTCCTGCAGGTAAACTTCATCTGGTAATTTGAGGTTGTCTCATGCTTGTTGATACCACATCAGTGTCAGCACCATGCAAGAGAGCAGGGACCAAGACAAACATTGCCCACACTGCTCCTCAGCACCAAGATGGGAGCAGTTGAGGTGATGGTGGTACCTTCCTCTTCTTGCAGCACAGGCACTCCCTGTACCTCAGCCTGCAGGGGGTAAACTGGAATAGTGCTGTGGATTCCTCTTTTTCTGTGCCCTGATGGGCAGGGATGCAGGACTTGCAGCAGTTCACACAGCTCCTGCACAGCAGCCCATGGTTCAGGTTGGGGGGCTTCCAGTGTCCCACAGCTCAAGCTTCGCCTTTAGCAGTGTTGATCCTGGGATAGAGGTTGAATTCTCAGCATCTTCATGGACAGCTGAAGCCTGAATAAACCTTCTCTGCTTTCAGCTACAGAAAGGACAAAGATTCAGGTTGATCTAGAAAATATTATGGTTAGAGCCCAACATCAGAACAAGATCCAGGAGTGACTGGAAAGGGTGTATATGTGACCACTGGAGTTTACTCATGCTATGTAGCTGTGAACATACACGGTTCACCAGGGAGAGAAAAGGGAATGGAAACTCCTCAGGACTCTCACTACTGGGAAAAACCACATGTGAAAGCAGAGCTGGATGATGACTATGATCCCTGCTTGTCCAAGAAAAGCATGAGAAAGGAAAGGTGTCTGATACTGAATTTGTAACTGCCGAAGTGTTGAAGTGTCTGAAAAGCACCTGCAGCTCAGCTTCAACTCTGTGCTGCTGCAAACAAAAAGGAACTGGATGGATCTTTTGATAAAATAGGATTGAGAATGTTGACAGGCTATATGAAACCACTGAGAAAATTTCCCTGCTCTAAGTGGGATAAAGTATACCCTTAGCACTGTCAGATCTCTTCCTAAACTTTTCTATGAGCAGAGTCCCAAGTGTTTCTAAGAATTACTAGCCAGCTCTGGATTTTCCTGCATCACCTTACTGCCATTCTGCCAGATCCATTGGACTCTTTCCTGAAAACCCAGCAAAGGAAGTAAGTTATTCTTGTCCTTTCTTGGACAGTCTTTCATATACTGGAAAACTATTATCAAATCTCCTTGTGAAGCTTGTAGAGTGACCAACCTCATTATAAAACATGTTTCTGATATGCCATATTCTCTAAATGTCTTATGTTTTTATTGCTTTTTTAAAAAGAGTTACCCAGAGCTGGATTCAATACACTAGCTGGCTCCTCACCAGTGCATTGAAGAGCAGAATAATTCCCTGTTGCATTTGACACTCCTGTAATAATTCATCTCATATGAGATTTGTCTTTCAGGAGATTTAACTGCTTTGCTTGTATTTGCTTTGAGTCATATTCTAGTTCTCACATCCTTTTTTTTCCCCAGCCCATCCAACTCTTTTACGATTTCTCACTTTGTATTTGTGCATTTGATCCATTAGTGCATTTTTCCATGTAGTGCTTCATATGTATTGTTACTAAATTCTGTCTTGATAGTTTTAGACTATTTCTCCAACATATTGAGATAATTTTGTATTCTGATCCCGTCTTCTGAATTACTTCCATCCACTCCCACCTTGGTGTCATCAGTAAATTTTATAAATGCTCTCTCCACTCCATCATCTCTGAGGACAGCAAGAAGATACTGAGCTAGATAATAGAACAGTATTTTTAAACCTTGCAAAGATAAATAGTGAGCTAAACTCTGATAAAGAACACTTCAGGATGAAAAAGGTGGGAATATATCTTAGTGCTAGAATTTCTAATCCCAATTTGTATGACTACTTTGCATGTATTACACACTTCTGTAAAGATTGGGAAAATGCAATCCTAATTTTTGTGAGGGTCTTTTTTCCTCTACCAGCCTAACTGCAGATGAAAAAAGATGCTGGTAAACTAAAGTATAAAAAGAGCCATATTGTGTAGTACAAGATAGTACCAGGAAGAAGTTTAGTATTCAGGGAATGTACGGCACTAAAGTACTTGTCAATGTTGCAGTATTTTGACATATAAGTGGGACACGTCTGAAGCCTTATCTTTGCCCTCCATTGCCTGGTGCTAAGGCTTGGCACAGTGACAGAATTCATCTTGCTCAGGAGTCAAGACGTTACAAGAGCCATCTCTAGGAAAAAAAAAAAAGGAAAGAAAAGAAATGGCAGGAAACCTACAGAAGTCTTACACCTCTGGATTGGCAGTTGCAGCATCTATACTCCTGACAAGCTTGGAAGGTTTTGTCTGAACTCAGAAATGCACAGTTTGTGAACTTGGTCTCTGAGAAAATGTCAAGAAACATTGGATGAAGAGGATACTTTCCTTAGCCTTTGGGATGCTGCCAGTTCTCCCAAATTGCTGTCAGCCTTGCCACTGCTTGTATGATTTCCCCATCTCTGTAATAAATTGACAAAATATATCTTTTTGCTTCCAGAAGGTCTTCATCCTGCCTTCACTTGAAGGGTGTTTTATTTATTTATTTATTTATTTATTTATTTATTTATTTATTTTCCCCCTCTCTCTTTTGGGTTGTTTTCATGCCTGGAGATCTAAATGGAACAATGAACTGAAAGTACAGTAAATTCTGGTTGTATCTGTTCGCTTTTCTGGTTGGTCCTAGCAATTTTCATGGTTCTGAATGGTGCTGGGCCAGCCAACAGCCTCTATACCGATGTTGCCTTTCTTTTACATAGAGCAGGAACAGGACTAGAGCTGGCTTTACTAAGGCTCCCTTACTGGTTTGTACCTCAGCCCAGGAGGGCTAAGAGCAGTGTAGGAGCTCAGTTGTGGTCCCACCACACAGGTACCTGTTCCAAGTGCAAGTGTTGATCATAAGCTGTGCTGTGGACTCTGATCCACTCTGAGTGGGCTGAGACCAGACTGTTTCACAGACAGCCCTTGAACAGCACTGGGAGGGACTGAGCAGCCACTTTTCTCTGGCAGAGACTGGGAGCTCTGTGTGCTCTGTTCCCAGCTGCCTGGGGCTGCCAGCTCTCCCAGCAGACACATGAAGACCCTGCTTGTGGCAAGACCAGTCTGTGTGCTTCTGGGCTTTTATCAAGGAAGCAGAGGAAAACCTTGGCAGAGAGACTTACATGGGAAGGGAGTAACTGATTACACACTGAAAAGGCTTCTTGGCTCAGCTGATTTATTTATTCGAACTTTTCTCAGCTCTAAATAATGTCACTTGCCATGGGGCATGCAGAATAAAAGCACAGCTCTAGCAGAGTTTCCTACACTGGAGAAGTTCCTCTCTAAAGACTTTTTTCTTCTTGGAAAATGAAACCTCTTCACCTGATAAACTCAGACTTCTCTCATATTTGCAGGTACATGCCCTTTGGTTCTGCATTTCTTATAATATCAGAAGCACACTAACTCCTCTCAACATGTATTAGCTACCACCTCTAGTTTCCATCGGGACCCTGCTTCCTTGTCTGTGGGGGTGGGGTGTGGGAACCCTGTCAGGGTTCTCCCAGCTCTTGGAGGCCCTTTTTTTTTCCAATCTTTTTTCCTGTGCAGTGACACAGTACAATTTTTTCAAGAACTAATAGAATGACATATTTATTCAGAGGGACCCTGAAAAGCACTTGAAATCCAAATCTGTTCAGGTCCTTTGAACACAAAGTCCCCATCTTTCCTCTCCCTCTCTCTCCACAAACGATGATATGAGCTCATGGCTGATCAAATGCAGCCATTGAAGCACCAGTGGGATTCTGAACTTGCTTGGTGTCCTATCAAAATCTTTGATATAACTGTATAACAGCTCAATGTTTTAGTGACTAGGGGTAAAAACAACAAAGCAGCTCTCCTGAGTGTATTGGGCCTGCTGATGATTTTTTGGCTTTTAGAACAGAAAATCTAACTAAAATAATAATCTTATGAACTGCTTCATTTTTCCTGTTTGTTATTGTTACTCAAGCACATGGTATGCCTGGAGATAACCTAGCCAAGAAAGCAGCATTGACAGCAAGGAAACATTGTGGAAAACCAACACAGAGCATCATGATCTAGCCCAGGGTACCTTCATCTGCCAGGTTAATTATTATTTATTCACATGGCAGAAAATATGTGAT
The DNA here is from genome assembly GCA_013390105.1 of Tichodroma muraria. Taxonomy (NCBI): domain Eukaryota; kingdom Metazoa; phylum Chordata; class Aves; order Passeriformes; family Sittidae; genus Tichodroma; species Tichodroma muraria. The sequence continues at coordinate 94,577 of WAAG01091173.1, forward strand.
TAATTAAAGCAAGAAATGCACGGCCCTTTATTGAATTTAAAAGAAGTCTGCCTGCTAGGAAAAATACAAAATCTGTGAAACTGAAAAACTGAAGTAGGAGCAGTAAAGAGAAAGACACAAGCTAACAGTGGTCCTGCAGCAGATGAGGTTTCCCATTGCATTCAGCCTCTAGCAGGGGAAACCATGACACTCAAGCACTGAGGATATTGTTTTTGTTCTGGCTGAAATTCTGTGCCAGTGTCTGGACAGAGTCCTGGGGAAGTGTGGGAGCACAGGGTGATATTTCTTAAATGCTGCGTTTCTCTGCGGTGTGTAGGCGTATGCCTGGCTAAGGTGTAGTGCCATGGCCCTTTTCCTGATGGGATCCTTGCCTTCAGGTGTGCTGGTGTCTGCGGCATCGAGCCACCATCCTCCTTACCCTCTCCTTAGCAAGAACTCCATGCCTCAGCTGCTCCATCGCACATAACACGCAGGATCCTGAAAGGGCAGATGGCTTAGACAAATAATGGCTTAGGTGAGGCACTGCCAGGCTTGGCAGGGGCTGTACAGGTTAAAGACAGCATCCTGCTGGTGAACTGCTAGGATTTCTGCCAAGGTCAGTACAGTGTATGCACATTTGTCTCTCCACTGTCACACTGTACCTCTGCAGGTACATCTGTGTCCCTAGGCAAGTATTTAGTGAGCTCCTTGCTCCTCTGTAACAAGGACATACAGAGAATAGCTGGTAAATGTTTTATATGGGGCAGTACACTCAAGGATATTTGTTCCCGTAAGAGTGTCCTGGGACATCCATCTAGAGGGGATGACTCAGACAGTACAAAAAAAAAAATAGGTGCACAGTAGATGTGCTTCTTGCAGAGATATGATACCAGAAACAATGCTTTTCTTGTTCAGCATCATAGAGTTTTCTATTCCCAGAATCACAGAGGGAAGCATTTCCCAAAATGTGTGAAGTTTCTCTCCTTAAAAAGTAATGTGTGAGAGGCTACAGTGCAAAAGCTTCAGGTCCCTATTGCTGGGCTACCTGACACCAGCAGTATATCCCCATACATCGCCAAGCAGAGGGCATGTCTTCTCTTTTTCAATTCTCACCTCTTTTCCCCCTTCCTCTCCCTTTCCCTCTCCCTCTCTTTCTCCCTCTCCCTCTCTCTTTCCATCTTCCTCTTCCTCTTTCTATTACTTCTTTACCCTTGTCTCCCCTGCTATCCCTCCATCCCTGCACAAAAAGCCCTTGGAACAGTGGCTCCATGAGCATTTTCATGCACTATGTTTGCAGTGGTGATACTTTTTAGGAGTGTTTAGTGAGACATATGTGCTGAAGTGCAGTACTCTGGAAGTGCTTTTCTTTTCTCCACTGTATATAACCATTTTTCGTTAAGAGAAGGAGCTCTATGGGAAACCTGATTCTTTTTTTCAGCTTACATCAATTTAACCTGTTGTAATGACTTGGCTTTCTACAGAGTCACTCCCAATTGACACCAGTGTGTGTGAGATTACAACTGAACAAAGTACTGCTGTCTTGAACTTACAGTAAATTCCTGAGGCAAAAAATGTTATTTCCATAGGGAAAGCCTCATTTACACCCCTATGTGCTGGAAAAATCTAATTTACATGTAAGAGTAAAATAATTATTTGACCATCTCTCCCCAAGGTGCATGTTTCTTAGTTCAGATGTAGTTTTGAAAGCTAAAGAAAACAGTGAGCAATACCCTGGTAGAATGTGAAAAGAAAAGGGATATTAACCTCAGTTGAAAAAGTCACAGACCTTCAGCTCACAGGACAAGGACAGAAAGTTCTTTTATTTGATGTTTGACTCCTTGGAAGAAAACAGTTGCTCCTCTACTTGAAACTCTTGAAAGAACAAAGGGGATAGAAAATTCATGGTGTCTGTGGGGAAATCCCAGTTTCTCTTTCAAATTATTTTGTGTGATGGGCACTAGGGCCAGGGTCATCATGGTTCAGTTGTATTATGGAGGAGGTGGATCTGGCTATTTCTATTGGAAGAGGAAGAGTGTAAAACTAATTTCTCCATGTTTGCTGGTTTTGGTACTGTTTTCAGAAACAGTGTCTTTCATGATTTTAACAGATGATGATAAAGGTTTGAAGCCAAACTGGTCGTGAAGGTTACAAATGGGGTCAATTTCCATCTCTTGTGGTAAGTGAGCCTATTTACTGTCTGCTCCAAAGTACTGAAAGATTAAACTTGGGAGAAATCAATATATGAGAGTATGTGAACTGAAAGAAACTTCTCTCTCCCCTTTCATATGAAATATGTTCTTGAGTGTGATAGAGATGACCTGTGTAATTTATTATAATGATTGTGAGATCCAAATACAAAATTTTGCAAATTGGAAAATATACAAAAGGAACATGACAAACTAATGTATTTATTGATGATACGTGTTGTGTGAAAATACTACTTTTAATTGCACAGTGGAAAATATTCTTGAGCAATACCCAGGAATACAATATGTACCATTGATAAAAATACATCACTGAGGTTTATTTGTTTAGCCACTGTTGTAATGCAAAAAGCAGATGTGGTGCTAAGGCAGGTGTGGGGGGAGTAGTGTCCTTCACCTGGTGCAGAGGACTCTTTGGGAATGTACAGCACTGCTAACTGTCAGATTTCACCCTGTCCAGTGGGAATAGGTTGCTGTGGGCAGCACACCACTTTTGAGGCATGAGTTCCACTACATGTACCTGAATGGGAGGCAATAGTATGAAGATGGAAAATTATATTAAAAAAATTTATCAAAGACATCTGAGCTGTATTCAGCCTGTTCATGATGGCATTTCTAGTGTGACTTGCCATTGTCAGGGATTAGAATGTTTTTCCAGAGAACTGGAGACCTGCTTGCCATGTCTCAGACTGAAAGTACATTCTTTAACTCCTGTTATGAGGGAAGTGGGGAAGGAGTAAGAAGATGCTTTCCACTATCAAGCTGAAACTAAAATATTGTATAGCAAGGAAAGGTTTTCTTCTCTCCTTCTGAATGATACACAATCACGGAAGAGAAACATTTACAATACCTGGACTGAGCACTCACGAAGCATCAGTTTCTCCCTGCCATCTTGGTCTGATCTCCTGGATAGCTGGCCATCTGTACCACTTATCAATCTTTCAATTCAGACACTGCAGATGATGCAGCAGCTTTGGAAGACAAAAGCCTATGTTGCTTCCTTGTACTCTCACCTCCCCTCTTACTATGCCTCCTTCAGTCTTCTTTATGTTTTTTTTTTTTCTTTTTCCCTTTTTCTATGACATTCCCTCTGGTGAGCTGATGATGGTGCAACCAGCTGAGAAAATCTTTATGTAAAGACATAAGCAAAACCTGCTTCTGGTACAACACTGACTCAGGAAAATCTTTTTCTTGGTCTCCACAAATCTGATTGTAGGTTAATGTAGCTGCATTTTCTATGCTTTGCTGTAGCAAACTTGTATCATAGATAGTCTCAAATTTCTTGGCTGTAGC
>WAAG01091179.1:0-15297 GCA_013390105.1 Tichodroma muraria
AAAAAATAGACAGAAAAAAAAAATCTCTAGCTAAACAAATTTTAACCCAGTATTTTGGTGAGTATGGCAAGGAATAAAATGTTGATTTCACAGGGAATCTGATTTCAAAAGTGTTCAATAATCTTAAACTTATAATTTAGAAAAATTAATGCCTCTATTACTTTGTTAACAACAAAGTCTTCCTTATGTAAGGACAAAATAGAAGAATTCTGCATGTAGTCATAAATATCTCCAGTAATGTACCAGACTTTCTTTTTGTCACACATGCATAGGTCCAGATATTTGATTCATACAAAAACTACAGGTCATAGCTCTTAGGAACAAAGAGGGAAAAGATAATGCTCACCACTTCATCATCGTTTTATCAAGTCAAGTACAAAGCCTAACACCTAGAGGTACTTGCAAAGAGTTGATCATCCTTCATCAAAACTAAAAACAAAACAAAAAGCCTTTCAGGTCTCTACCTCCCTGTTGATTTGAGAATGTCTGCCTTTGATAATGCTCCATTATACTGGTAGAGGTTATGGCATTATCCACTGTGAGCAGTTCATGAAGACAGATACTAAAAAGAGGACTTTGAATTCTCTACTTGACGTTTTCTTTCATAATGAAATTTATGAAATGTTTTAGAAATCACTCTACAGTAGCAGGGTGAAACACATTGTTTCACTCCTGAAAACTTGACTAAAATCACACAGCCACAACTGAATTTCTGTACGTAGCAAAGGGCACTAAATAAATTGCTTTCCCAGGACTATGAAAGTAACGGTGAGAAGGGGGAAGAACAGTGTTTATTACAAGCATGAAGCATCAAAAGAAGCTATATAGTCACCGAAGTTTGTAACGGGGACTCTGCTGCTGGTGCTGTTTTACAACAGTTTGCAGAAAATCCCCATGTCTAATGCTCTTCCTGGCACTGCTCCTTTCACCCCTCAGCCCCATCCACAGGTACTGGGTTCTATCCAAGGCAGGAGGATCACATGCCACCTGTGGCAACCCTCAGGAGACCTCAGTAGATAATTGTAGAAATTCACTTGGATTTTTATTTCAAGCAGCATTAACCCTTAGTCCCCTTCCTAACCTTCCCACTCAGTGAAAAAATCTTTATTCAGATATAGACCAAAAAAACAAAAATAAAATATATATATATATACAATTCCTGCCAATCAAACACTGATCAGAGGCAGAAGCTTTGGGTCCAGCTGGGTGTCGATTTAGAGACAACTTTTCATGTCAAACAAGAAAAATAATAGAAAATTCAGGAGTGAAGGTTACTGCTTTGTGCCCCTTCAGCCCCAGTCTGTTTTCTTTTTTGGTTTGGGGATAATTTTTTTTTTCCTTTTTGTAGCAATGTTTTTTGGAGCATAATAGATGCTACTGTTCATAGCTTCTATCCTGCAGAGTTTTCTTTGTGACGACAATGTTAGCACTCATGATTTCTTAGTAGACCTTGGCCATGGGACATTACTGATATACTAATGCAAGCTTTGATATTTTAGTACTTTTATAACTGAAAAAAATGCTATCAGATTTGAGATTGGTCACAAACAAAAGGGCTGATAGACGTTACACGAGATCAACTTCCTTCTAAAAGCATACATTACTAATTAATATAGTCAAAATATTTAGATATTATTTGGTTTATCTTAATATTATCTTAATAGTCACAACTACATTTACACAATTAGATTTTATTGTAGGACAATTTGAAAACAGCAGTGACATTAAATGGGAGATGGTCAGAGAGAACCATAGAATTTTGTGTCACTGGTCTGCAGAAGAGGTTCTTCCCTGAAGAGTAACATGAATTTTTCAGAGTCCTGCATCAAATTGGCAATAATATTAAATGGCAAGTGTTGCATGATTATATCAGCACTTCTTGCATTTTCTCTCCAGCACCCCAGTATACTGAGTTAATTCAATATTTCCCTTGGGTTGGAGGTAGAAAATAGCATGAAAAAATGCAAAATAAATAACACGCTACCATTTTTAGAAAGGGACTTATTTGTGCTGTTTTCTTTAGGACTGCAATCTCCTAAAGAGCCAAAGGGCACGGTTAGTTTAACAGGGTTTCTATGAGACATGGCTCCAGTATGCATCCTTTGGGCAAGTCTGTGGGGCATAGCAACCAGCTGAGATGATCAAGCTGAAATGTGCATGGACATCTCCCCTGAAAAGTAGCTGTGGTCAGAAAAGCCCACTTTCTGAGGCACACAAGGCTGGCTGGGAATCGTTTACCACTGGCAGAGAAGCCTTGTCATGGACTTGACCTGAGATTTACCCCCCTTCTCCTTCTGTGAGCCCATGGCAGGAGCCAAAGAAGACACACAGAGAACGTGGTGGGAGCTGAGGATTTGGAAATGTGTAAGGAATGGCAGGGAAAAATGAATTCTGAAGGAGACATGAGGCTGCTCAGGAAGGGAGGCAGGAAGGCAAAGGCTCACCAGGCTGAGCCTTCCGTGGTGCAGAAGAGGAGCAGAGGAGGCTGCGCGTGTGCTCTTCCAGGAGGCATGCCAAGCATACCATTACTGCTGATGGGGAAAGAGTTTCAGAGAACAAGCACATTCTTTGTAATGCAAAGGAGATGTTTCATTGCAAACCGGTTGAGGAGTGTTACTCCGGCTCTGCGGGTGCATGAAACGGGGAGGCGATGTCCTGACCCAGATGGCGTGACGCAGCTGTCGAGGCACCACGGCTGCATGGGCCAGGACGCTGGTTTTCTGTGCAAAACATTGCACAGAGTCAGCATCTAAGTTTTTTACGTTTAAATCCTTGAATTTAAGCGTGTGGCCACTCCCACAAGGAATATATCATACAGTTGCTCAGTGTGCAAGAATAGCTACAACCTCAGCATTTAAAACAATATCAGAAACACATTTTAGGCAAGAAACTAGCAAAATCACTCACTTCAGTACATGGCTTAGACAAAAACACAGACTGGCTGGCGTCATTTTGGCTTATAAAACCACCTACATGGCCACAGTGCGGAACTTGCCCCGGCAAACCCCTGCAATGCTCGGATTGGAAATGCTGTTGAGAAATCCTTAAGTCCCCTGAGGGGACTTTTGTTTCTAACCAGTTTAAATATTTCTATCCAGCATTTCTATCCAGTTCTGCAGTTTTCCCCCTGTAATGATTGAAATCAATGTGCATGGCCCAACTTTTTTGCTGCTCTCCTACCATATGAAAATGATGCTGTTGTGCGCTTCGTGCTGCCTTTCCCCATCACCCAGTGGGTGAATTTTGTAGCCTGCCTTGTTAGTGGCACAGCAGGCCGCCAAAAGGAAACCGAGTTGTTTGTATGAGATGAGATGTTGGGCTGCCAACTGTTATAAATCTTGTGCTACTTACAGCTTCGGCTTTTCTTCAAGTCTACTCCACCCCCTGCTGTGGTTTCGACTGTTGGAGCAACATTAGGAGGCACAACTGAAAGCAGTAATATTGGCATTTGTGGGGAAAATAAGAGAAAATGCGAGGCACAAATGTTTCATTGCAAGAACTATATGCATAAGACCGGTAGCCACAGACATTCGGGCTCTGTGACAGTGGAAAGGGGATTTGCCCCCTGCAATATTTACCTGTAGCTGTACACATTGCCACCAGCTTGTTTTGTAAGTGTAACTGCTTGCAACCTTGCACGTGCTTCCCCACTGTCATATCATATTAAATGAGCTATAATTGTAGTCTATTAGAGTGCAATAACCTAAAAGTGATAGTGCATGACAGCACCTGTCAACACGTCATGGAGGATTGTACAGAATGCTGAATTATACCCATTTTATAGCACATTAATGAGGCAGCTCATTCTTATCCAGTCATAAATAAACAGGTTTCAATTTCTTTATACACCATGAGAAGCTGGTTGGTTGGGTGGGGTTTTTTTTCCCTTTTGCACAGAGAGCCACAGAAGTCATGATAGGGTGATCTATTGTCTTAAAAGGAATATCAGTGTGGTCATTAATGACAGAAAGGATGTTATTTTTATCATTATTAATTGTTTTATGAATCCATCTTGGTGTGACTGCTTCTTTCCATTTTTTCTGGGAAAAAAAATATAGAAATACATAACCAAAAACAAGATTGGTTGCCCCTTATTAACTTTTAATATAAAATAAATTGCTTCAGCAGCACCTAAAGGACAGAATGATATGGGCAGAAACCTGATCCCCTTAAGATCAGTGGCTGTTCTGGGGTCTGGTTCTCCCTCATAAACTCTTTAAGTCAGGTTTGAACTGGGAATGGGAAGAAAAAATAGGAAAATTACATAGGGAGAAGAAAGACAGAGAATGATAGGCTTTCAGACAAATCAAAAGAAAAACAAATGTATCAAAGCACAGGTATAGTGCCCATTATTTTCCATAACCTATCTAAATCATGGTGTCTTCATTTTGGAGAGCAGCTTAGGCTTCAGAGCCATAAATAACTGCCTGTGCTCTTCTGCTGAGCTCACATGAGGAGAGGTCAATACAGCCCCTGGGAGCGAAGATCTCACCCCCTGACCCAGACAGAGGCCCTGGGCACAAAATATACCAGGTCAGTAATTCTGAGAGGTGGATGTGAGAAGGGTAGTCATGTTAGAGAGTTTCTTTCCTTTTCTTGCTCAAAGTTACTCAGCTAATGTAAGGAGAAGTGATCTATTCGGGAACTTTTAAGTTACGTAAAGTATAATGTGCAGAAATAAAGCACACTTAAGAGAGACAAACAATAAAAAGTAGATGGTATTTATAACAGAGAAAATATTTTTAATGTGATGAATATTAAAGGACTGGAAGAAACTGGCTACCAAACAAAATGATCGCTAAATTCTGATCCTTTGCCAGGCATCTCCCACAGGGTCTGTGTGATGGGTGTCTTTTGGCTCCTGGGAAACAGCCTCTTCTCCTTCTTTGATCTTTGAACTGTTGCAGGAAGAAGAGCAAGCTTGAAAGAACAGCCCACAGGAGGCAGGCGAGACTTTCCTTAGGAAGTGAGAAAGAGAGATGCAGCCTTGGGAGCTGACACCTGCGCAGTCAGTGTGACCAGACAATGATCTTGCCCACCCTCAGCTCCACACAGGACCCCCAAACCGCCCTCTGCACCTCGGGGAAACACCAGCTTGCCACAGAAATGATGACTTTGGAACTACAGGGAAAACCCGTGATGCTTATCTGAATACTCTGACACCACGGGCTATTTTATTCTTTATTTTTTCCTAGGACTGGTGATGGGTAATTTTGCCAGTAGTGGATGCCACGGACTGCTTAAGTAAAACTTTCTTCATTTGCCAAGCCTTATTTACATTATTTATTCTTTGCTTAAAAATAAAAAACTAAATTATTTCTTCACTTCTCTCTAATCTTAGCTTCACAATAGAGGAATAGGTTTAGAATTATGTTGCTCATGTCCAACAAAAGTAAGTTTAAAATCATTTCCCTCAGTATTTGTTTACAACCTATCTTCCAACAAATGCAGTCCTGTCAAAGAAGAGTTGAAGGACAGAGAGAAGCAGTGTTGTTAGATATTAGGCAAGCAAGTCAGGTCAAAATTGTTTCTGAAATTGGCTTGATTTGGCTAAGAATCTTGACGGAAAAAGGACCATTATTACAAAAAAAGAGAAATTATTTTCATTTTTTCTCAATATTTTTCATATATTCTCAAAAAATTATTTTTTTGTTCAAAAGTTATTTCTAAATTTAAAATGTGCTCAATGAGCATTTCAATTCCTCCAAATAAATGAATCATTAACTTTGACTTCAACTCCAAATCATTTTCCCTAACTTTTTTTTTTTAATTTTTCTGAGAAAGCCAATAAAATTTTATGCTTCAGGTCAATCCAAAATGAATGTTTTTTTTCTTCAGTTTGACCAGTGAACTGAAAAATCAATTATTCACACAACTCCTCTTTAAAATGGCTTGGAAACATCTAATTGTGCATGTAGGCAGTTACTTACTGTGTGATCTTATTACTGCTCTCCTAATTCTTGCTCTTTTCCCGCCTAGCTTTGCTGTGTTTTGTTCTATGTCAGCCCATAGACTGGTGCAGCCAGACATTTTGCCTTCCTGACATCTGAGATACGTGTGCAGGGCAATTACTCCTGTACCAGTGGTACATAAGCAGCACAGGGCTGTGCCCTTCACATGTCCATCAGTTCTCACTAGCATCTGAATGCCTTCCTTGTCACTGCAAGTGACATCCCCCCCCTCCCCCAGTACAGAGGACCCATGGTCTTCTATTTTTTCCTGAAATTAATAATTCCATTTTACAAATTAACTATTCAACATTTCCTATCTGGCCTGTCCACTGCCATTTGAACTGGAAGCCAGCTCAGGGAAGGGAACACAACAGAAACCTTTCAAATGTCCACAGCAGAGACAGAGCTAAGTGTTTGATTTCCAAACTGGAAAGCGGGTGAGAAGCAGCAAATGCCGGAAAAGATTGGAAGACTTTGGTTTCTACCTGCTCAACAATGTCAGCAAAGCAAGAATAGATTAATGAATGGGTGGTTCTTAGTGTAGATATAGCAACCATTCAGATCATTCAAATATACCTTTATCTTTCATTGTCTTTCCCAGGTCTTTTGTTCTTTGGTTTATTAATTGATTTCTCAAATAAATTTGGTTTATTAATTGATTTCTTTCCTTTTAAAAGAAACATGTAGTAGTGTTTTCTGGTCTCTGCTTAAACCAGTCTGTGTTTATTTCAGTGGACATACACCTCGTTTACTGTGTGGCAGTAAAGGTTTCTTTGCAACCTAAGAAGAAAATTTTAACTGAGATGCACTGTAAAAATGCTTGATTCCTCCTCAAAACAAAATGGATATTTCACTTTGACCCAGACAAATGGCAGATGGTGCCAAACACGTACTGTAGCAAGCAGAGATAGAGAGAGGAGAAAGCAAGGTTTGCTCATACACTGCCCTCAGATGACTATCAATCATTCATAAATTACTACGATGTTGTTTTGATTTTGTTTTTTCTTTAATGATTTTTAGTGTCCTTATAAAGTACCAGTGCATCTCTTCTTCACCCCAAACTAACAACACAGTTGTAACAAATCTTCCTGCAAACATGATGCACAGTCTGGAAAACATGTTTCTCTCTGAAAGGGGACTCACTGGAAGCTTATAAAACAAGAACCTTTCTACTTTTAAAGTGTTTCCCATATATCCTCTGGACATATAAGTCATAGCTCTCTGCCTCTGTGGAGGACTGAAGCCAACCAAGAATCTCTGCATTAGGCTGCTGTATGTTTCAGTGCACTGACAAAAACACTGCTGAGGATGACAGTGAGTGATCAGCAGGAAGCTTTCACAGAAATCCTGACACTAATCTGTTTTCCAGTAGCAGAGAACTACTGTTTAGATCTTTGGGATCCTAGCTTAGAAGGGAAAGGATGTCAAAGATGGCCAAAGAAAAACCACCCAAAATCCAGACTCCCCAAGAGTTTAGTTCAAAAGAAGAATTTACACATTTGATGTTAGTCATGTCCTCCTGAACCCTGGGTGCAGGCCACAGTCTGGCACAGAGCAGAGAGAAGGAATCAGCACCTCACAACAGGGCCCCCAAGGAACAACTCTGGGAGCAACAACCTACATTGCCAGCAGAAAACCACACACCGTTTTGCACATAGGGAACATACTACGGAATAAATTGTACCTACTTAATTAACTGTACTTTGCAGTTCTATATGATTAGCTGCTGAGGGCAACTGGTGCCTTGGCACTGCAGTCAGTGTGGATTGCATACACAGGCTGAACCTGCTAATTGAGCATGAGAAGTGCACGCAGCTCGGCTGGCTGATGGCCCAGGCTCTACCGCACAGCGAGCAAAGTGTCTCAGGGTCTCCTGCTGGACACCCAGCACAATTATGTGTGTTAAAGCAGCACCACCTCTGTAACCTATGCATGAGGAACAACTTGCCAAGTGCTTGCTTGCTACGTGATATCAAATTTGACACCTGATTTGCAGGGGCTGTGCTGGGTACAGAAGGAGGCTTCCTTCTCCTCGGCTGCATTTCTAAATGAATCTTTATCTGACACCCCAAGTACCACCCACATTTGCCAGCTGACACCCTGCGGCAGGCTCTGCTCCCAGCTTTGTAAATTCCATGAAGACCCCAGGGACAGCCAAAGTGCAAGAGCAAACAGATCTGGGGGCCTTGTTATGGAGTTTGGTGGTGGTTTTTGCTATTCTTCTATGCCAGTGGAATTTAAAAAGATGACTACAAATGATACAGATTTGTGCAATGCTTGACATCGATTTCTTCAACATCTCAGCTCTCTACAAAAGTTTGCAGTTTAATTAGAATGGCTTACATCCAGCAACTGTATTCAGAATAAACAATAATCAGAAAATTAGAAAATAGGGATATTTTCTTTCCTGAAAGTATCTCATATATACTAGGGAGAGGGAAGAATTTATTCACATTCACACACCGTGAGTTTGTTTTAGAAGCATACTGCCAGGGCAGACACTTGTGGCAGGAGGCCAAGAGGAGACCCTGCAGGCTAAGTTTGATGGGGTCCTTGTTGTCCAATGTGCTAGTGGGAAAAGAAAGGACTGATAATAGGCCTCTGTGCAGAACCCCTTTTTTATTGTGTCCCTGGAGGAAAAGATATGTGAAGTCTGATTGTCTTCATAGATGATTTCCTATCTTTTGAACTCCTCTTCTTGTTGAAGGTATCATAGGTAAATCACATTAGCTTTGATCTGAGGCTTTCCCAACACCCCATAAAACACAGCTTTGCATACCAGGGCAGGAACAACAGCAATAAAAGGGGTGCACTTAAGTGCAGGATTTTATGGATCCATCTGCCAAGAATTTCTTCACAAGAGGAGAAACACATTATGAGTCTAAACAGATGCCAGGTCTCACCAAACCCTTCATTGACAGCAAAACATCAAGCCATACCTATAATTGCCTGACCTGGTTTCTACACATTGGAGATGAATCTGAAGAAATCACTGATGTGCTGACTCTGAGGGAGCACTTCAGGGAATGGAGATGTGAGGAGATGGTGCTGAGGGCACTCAAGTCCTTTCTCTGTTTATCCTTGACCAAACATGGTCCTCACCGGCAGACTTATCTGAGTTTCTCTGAGGATGCAGAAGAGGGAAAGATGTACACAATATTTATAATCAGTTGAGGAGATGTCACATTCACCCTGATCACATTCCTGATCTCTGAGAATGGCAGAACAGAAGAATAGGCATTGCTTCTGCATAAAACTGGTAAATGGTATGCAGTAAAAATAAGGGCACTGTTCAAGGATATGGATAAGTAAATATGACCCCACATTAATAGAATTACAGAGTTATTTTAGCTGGAAGGGACATTTGGAGGTCATCTGCTCTGATTACCTTCTCAAGACTGGTCTTGCTTTGATGTTAGTAAGTAAGTCAGACCTACCGTAGCAAGGAGGTTCAACCAGTCATAAAGGATGACATGGATTTTAGAGCCCTGGCAGCATCTTCTGTCACCCTCAGTTCCCCTGACCATAGAGAAGTTGTCTCAGTCCCTGGAGAGGAGCCAGGGAGGGACAAAGGGCCCATGCAGTGTTCGAGCTGCTGCATAGCACTTATTGAGCCTTCCCACTGGGATAAAACTCTTAAGAACGGGGTCTACCTTAGTTTTCCCAGAAAGTGAGGCGATCTAAGCCAGGCCCAACGTTCACATCACCAGTGTGTTCACAGCATGCCTAAGAGGAACTTCCTGTGAGGTTGTGAATTCCCCTCTGCCTCTTCACATAGTCTCTTTGCTGTCACAGAAGACATATTGTACAAAGGTACTCACTCTGGGGTCAAGACATGTGTGAAATATCTCCACATGAGCATCCTTCCCATTGTCTCCCATTCATTCTTTTTCTCTCTTCTCTCTTCCCCCATTGCTTTTGCTGATATATAGACTCCCAATATTGCTTTGGAGAGGTAACCATTTGACTTCTACCTTCCCAGGCCTCCAAACACCTTCCCAGCTGCAAACACAAGGGCAGAGCATGGGCAAGCACTTGCCAGAAGGGCCCATGCCCTTAGAGAGAGGCATTTTGTTTGCACAGACTAAAGCTCCCCCTGCGCACCTAGGTCCTAGAAAAACCTGGCCACTCAAATGTTTGTGCAAAGGGAATAAAAGGAGCGGGAACGTGATCAGATGGAATCACTAGCTAGCTTTAGCAAACATGGGCTCTAATTAATTTTTTCCTCCCATTGTTTACCCAGCTTTGTATGTAACTGAGAGCTGAACCGGGCTTATCAGTAATTACCAACAGTTCTGGAAACTTTACACGTTATTGTGCTGCGTTACTACACAGGGTAGTGATCCATGAAGATGGGTGTCTCTGCATTCATTGCTAAGCAATGCCTTAAAAAAAATCAAAATCTCCCTGACCCGCTATTGTGGTTGCTGCGACGAAGGGGAAAAAAGGAGGGAAAGCAGAGGGCGGCAGCGCGTCTGCTTCAGATCTAATTATGAAAGTTTCCGGGACACAGTGGCATGCTACCTCGGCGGCAGTGTCACGGGATGCTCCGCCTGCAGCCAGACTTCTTTCCCAGCCCTAGAATTGCGTTTTCCCATTCCATAGTGACACCTGCTGGGAGCAACTGAGCGGAGACTCCCCTGCTGCTCTGCTTGGCAAGGGGCTGAGCAGTGCAAAATGAACGGTCTACAGTAATCAGGCAGATTGATTCCCCTCCTTTCCTTACAGATTGAGCCAGGCTCTTATCAGAGGGAGAACGGATGTCTGCAGCATGATTAATGCTCAGAAACACCCCACATGAGCAGCCCCTGAGACAAGACACTGGAGCATCAGCTGTAGGCCAGCAGGAGAAAGGAGTGAAGAGCACCAGAGGGCTGTTTGCATGCAGAGGGCCAAATTTAGCCCATGTAGAAAGGAGGTGAAAGCAGGGTTGAATTTTTCCCCTTTGCAGGACCTGAAAGGTCATATGAAAGGAAAGGTCATGCTCCACTTGCTGTTTGCTGACAGCCTTTCTGTAAATATTGGGCAGTGTAGGAAGAAAAGATCTTGGGCCAGTACTTTTGGTCTGATTCGATACGGTCATTGTGAAGGCAGCCCAAACTGTGGTTTCTCTGTGCTTTCTATTCTTCTTTCCTCCTCAGGATTTCACTGTTCCTGCCCAGCATTTAGATTCCGTCATGCCTGGCATGTGGGCTGCAATGCATGCACGCAATAACCAGGGAAATGGAAAAATCTTGCCCTAACCCTGCACTTTCCTTTCCCTCTCTCAAAGCTGAAGGGAAAAGACAACCTAGGAGGAAAAGTGCCAAAATGTTTTAGAAATAAACGACAGACACCAGAGTCATCACACATTTTCCTAGGCAGGATAGTAATTTCTGTAATGTATTTTTAACCGTGAGGAGTGATGGGAGGGAAGCCACTTAAATCTAATGCAAATGAAGGATTTGTCAGTTACGCAGTTCGTATAATGTCATACGTAGAAAATGTTATAAAAGTGGAGGGATTATGGTGAGGAGAGACATTTCTAAAATTGGAGGCCTCCTTTTAGGGCTTTAGCCCCCTCACTCTTTCAGATCACTGGGAACGTTTTCCTCCAAGGAAGGGCAGGAGCCTCTCTCAAAAACTGTGACAGCTCTCTAAGCTATATGTTACTTAAGAAACTTCACTCTCCTCACTGCTACTCTTCCAGTTTTTGCCAACTGCTGCTTCTTCTTATTTCAGTTCTTCAGTGATCCCCAACCACTTTAGGCACAGCAGGACAGTTTCCAAATTCTTCCAGGCTATTTCCTTCCTCCCTTCAAGGCAACGGCAGCTTCTGTGACCAAAAACCTTATCTAATATGGAGGCTTTCCGCTGTTTTGGTTTTGATTCCAGATTGGATTAAAGGCGCTAAAAACAGGACCATTTGTCTGGCTGATGCCAAGTGACAGCATCAGTTTATGGGCACATCTGGAATTTCTTCGTAGCAGTGGTTCAATAGGGTTAATCGCACTGGCCTCATTTATAAAGCACTTTGAGATCTTATGAATGAATATAAGTGTTTAAAAAAAAAAACACACCGATGTATTACAGTTATTAATATGTATTACTCTCATGGATAATAATTTAAGCAAGAAATTATTGAAGCACCCATTTACCGCAAAAAAAGTAGAGCAGCACCGCAGTCACAGGAGCCTGGCAGGCTGGAAAGAGCATTTAGCCCAGCATTCGGGGCCGTCCCGCCCCACTAATGGCCTTGGTTGTTATTAAGGCTCCTGCGAAGGGTAAAACGTGCTTAAGCGCATTAGCCTCTACTCGGTGAAGGCTGACAGACGTGAGACCCTCAAAATAAACAGGGAGGCCGAGGTACCTTTAAATGGCTACACCGTGAGCTAGCAGCGAGCGAANGGACCCCGCGCCTCGGCCCCGCTGACCCGCGGCTCTGCTGGGCACCCCGCGGGTTCCCCGCGGCCCGGCCGGCCCCACGGCGCGCCCAGCGGCACGCCCCTGGCCCTCACATCCCCTCGCCAAAAATCTGGCCGCCGTCTTTCCCCAGCCCGCCGTTATGAGCGGCCGAGCGAGAGCAGGCGCCTCTCAGCCGAGGGGCTTCCGTCCTGTCTGCAGCAGGTTGCACAGGGGGGACGCGAATGTCACCCGTGTTCCCTCTTAGGTAAACAACAAATACAAATCTCAACAAACGCGATGCAGATTCTCCCTTTCACAGAGGAAGAAACTGGCGGGCATCCCAGCCTCACGAGGGGAGAATTTGGTTTTGCCAACCATTTGTGTTAACGCTGGAGTAGTTCAGACGCTGATGCGGTACAAGTGCTCTTTCCGAACTTAAAAGCCACACCTTTGGCATTCTTCACTGACAGGATCCAAGTGCACGGAAAAGCTGGTGTGGGCTTTTTGTTAAATTGCTCTCTCAAAGCCCTATCTTTTTCTGTTATCGAGAAGTTTTTAGACAATTCTTGCATCTACTGGTATTCCTGCATGTAGGCATACAGGCAACAATTGAACAGGCAGTTTGTTTGCGCTGGAATAAGGGTTCCAAGTACAGGAATAACCCAAGCAAATGGCTGATCAAGGGGTTTCAGATACCAAGATGTAGGGCCTTAGCTTCTAACTGGGGCTTCCGCTCTGGACTCTCTAGTTCATTAATTTCTTGCTACTCTGACTGCAGAAACTCTCAATTAAATTAAAGAGCCCATAGCTGATTCATGCAGAGTCTTCAATGGATGTGTTCATTTCACTGGAGCAGCAGAGATATGGACACAGATTACCAAGGGCAATCTGAAGAGTATTTCACTGCCATTGAAATATGCATAGAATTTGTTTGGGTTCTTTTCTGCAGAGAAAAAAATGTCAGGCATGCTTTTTTATAGCAATTCATAATTAGAATATAATTACTTAATATTCCTATACATCTGAATTACAAGTAATGCTTCTTACCTGCTTACTAACCTGCAAAAAGGTTATCGAAATATTCACTGTGTGAATCACAGGTTAGACATATAAGAGGGTCTTACACAAGAGAACCAACTGTCACCATCCCGTCTTTAAGTGTGTATGTCACTGCCTTGTGTCGGATTTCTACAGGATGGTTTGTACAATAAGGTATTCCTAGGGTTTCATTACAGCTAGAAAAACTGAGCTGATAGGAGTCAGCTTTTTTTTTTAAATCAGGCTGGAACTTTTATTTTCTGATAGATAGAAGCAAATGCCTCCCATGGATTGCATTCTCTGTAGATACAGAGAGTAGCCAGAAAAATCTTCCAAGGAAATATGAAACTGCAGCTTTTCTATAGTAGTGTATCAATCCGGCAAAGGAGCTTACAATTTACACGACATTCTGTTCTGAATCACACCAGTCTCATTTCCCCAGGCACAACTAACACTGGGGAAACCCAAAATAAAGCTGTATTGTGCAACTTCAAAAACATAGCAGGAATTTGGAGCTACAGTGATAGGACCACAGCACTGGTATTCTGGGCCTTGTTTCTGTGGGGAATGCAGAGAGCATAATCCAGGTTATTGCTCCCCCTCTCTCTTTGGCCTCTCTTTGTCCTGCACACCTGAGGCACAGCCACCATCAGCTGGCAGAGTACAGTACTTAAGCTAACTTTTTCAAGTTAATTGTCCACATGCACTGCTACATAGACATGTCTTGGAGACTGAATTCTAGGCTGTCCTACGTGTGGGTCCTGGAGCAGCTCAGAAGGCTCTTCAGGCCTATCTCAGCACCGGGGACCTGCAGGACTGTTGTGTGCATGGTGTAGCACACCAGTGCCTTGAAGGATGAGGTGCTTCAAAGGAAGCTTAACACTTCCCTCCCTAAAGCCTGCTTCTCAGGGAAGGCTGAAAGGGTGCTCTTGTACTGGATTATTTGATGTACATGCCACAGAACCAAGCTACTTACTATTCCCGAACATACAGGAATATGCTGTACATATTGCTTTGACCGGAAACTTGTTATTTAAAGTTCAGGGCAAAGATTGAAACCCTGAAAAGGTTCTTTCATAATTGCAGAGGAGAGGGGAGGGGGGAAGATGATGACGTACAAATGGACAGGATGTCAGAAAATAGGAGTAAAAGATGGATTACATAAAAATTTTCAGTTTCCTAATCAAGACTCACTGAAGCTTCTTTGAAAGCACTATCCCATATTTCCTGAGAGAGGTTAAATGCAAGCTGATAACTCCAGCTCCTGAATTTAATACATCTATCAGAGTTCAAAATGAGCTGGGCATGGGATCAGTCACTTTGTTTTCCATGGAAAAGTCTCCTGTTCTCCATTAATAGAATAACTAAATTCCCTACTAAATACAGAGTATTTATTGGTTAATTCTTCTTGGGACTAGCTTTTTTTTACCTTGCTCAATGTTTTCTAAAACTCAAGATTAGTCTTATGATATTAAGAGCAGGTTTCAAATCTATTTCAAATCTCATAAAGATATCCTCTCCTGCTACAAAATCTCACCCTGGACTGAATATGGGAAGACAAAATTAGTGCCTTTCAAGACAGAATGATCATAGATCAATGACCATCAAAGAGCTTTACTTGAAGGAATTGAGAAAGAGGCCAAATATCAAGATAATGCAGACAGTCAGTGAGACTGGAGTGCTTGAAGCTGCTGGAATTTTTTTAAGTCATTCACAAATACTATATCTACCCTTGACAGGTCATTTCATTCTATTTAGCACTTTTTATTCTCTGTGGTTTATAAGCTCTTAAGCAAATGTAAGAGGGAGAAAAAGCTAACTTGTCTGATAATACACTATATCAGGCTGACAACCTAACTGAATTTCCCCTGTGGTGCTAGCAAAATGCTGTTCCAAAAAGTAATAATGTATTAAAAAAAAAAAA